>CAMOHE010043295.1:0-80174 GCA_946598075.1 Artocarpus hirsutus | reverse complement strand
AAAAATTCTAGTTCCACCTTTTGCATAAAAGTTTGTTAATATATTTGCATGATGTATGTATATCAACTGGCAGGAATCTTTGTATATATCCGAAGGGAGATGAAAATAATGATGGAAAAAATTATATTTCTATTTACTGGGCAGTGGCAGATGACATGATTGATCTCCCTCGTGGTTGGGAGATTAATGCTACATTCAATTTTTTTATTTACGATCGATTTCGGAACAAGTATGTTGGCCTCCAAGGTATAAATTTATAGTCTATACTTCCATATGCATATCTATATTAAGTATCTATGTATTAAAAAAGTTGTAGCGAATTGTATGAGGCCTTTTTGTTCATTTGACATAAGAAGTACATTAGCATATGTTCTTGCTGTTCCAAGGTAATATAATAACCATTAGTTTGATCCCATTATAGACATGCATGTAGGAATCAGGATTTATCACTCATTCAAATATTATTTCTTGATTACGTACTACCCTTAAGTGTGAATTTCCTTGGAGATTTCTTGATTGCTAATGCTGAAATCTCTCACTTGTATTTACAGATGCGAGAAAAGGATGTTTCCACTCGATGAATAATTATTGTGGGGTTGCTAAATTCATGGATCTCACGACCTTTCACAAGGATTTATCGTCGATGATGTTTGTATTTTTGGATTGGAGGTTTTTATCACATGTGCCGAGTATTGTTTAATGCTCATACGAGAACCTGAAAAGTTTTGCAAATACGAATGGAAATTCGACAATTTTTCCACAAAAATAAGTGATAAGTGGTAAAAGTCCCATTTTTTCATTGCTAGAGAGTATAAATGGTACGTATACGTACAATTTTAGAGTATTAATACAATATTCTGTTAGTGTATGCATTACGAATAACAACCAACTTATAATCATATATATATATATATATATCATGCAATTTTTTTTCACGTACAGGAGGATATTGTTGAATCCAAATTGTCATGCTTTGAGCGAGGGAAGCGTTACAATTGGTCTAGAATTGGATAATTCATCTCTTCCTCCCAATCATAAATTGATTGTGAATTTCCGTATCCGACCGGTCGACCAAAAAGAGGAAGATGAAGATATTGAATTTTCAGGTGGAAAATTTTGCCCTTATAGTTTTGTTTATAATTTTTTAAGTGCACGAAAGAAAGATATTTTAACTAAGTTTTCTATTTCTTATTCTTTTAGGCACCTCCGAACTCTATTCCTACAGATATACTGACCCTGCGAACTATGGGGATCGCATTCTAGACCGAGAAGTGGATATTCTTGAGGGGCCAAATTTCATATCTCTTGCTGAACTACAAAATCCAAAAATGGGTTACCTAGTCAATGACACCTGCATCATAGAAGCAGAGATTGATGTGCTTGCGTTACATAGCTCATTGATTGATGATTGCTTTTATTTAATTTAGTACTTTGTTATTCAGATGGTTATATATATTTTTTCTTTTTTGATCATTTTTTTCCTTGAAGTTTAGAAGCTATATATAACTAATTAGCTTATTGCTAAAAACAATTTTGGGGCCTTATTCAAAAAAAATATTTCTTTATTGTTATTATTATTATTTTTCAAATTAGTTTTTTCTTAGTTATAATAGTACTTGCGCATTGTGATTAGTGTAAATGTATATGAGCTTAAACATGTATTCTGATATCCCATAGAAAAATGCAGTATGTTAGAAGTACCGTTTATATAATGGGTAAATAATTACTACTTAACATTCCACCAAAACTAATAGAACCATTTGAATTACAGAATGAAGAGATTAACATGGTAAATTAAAGAGATAATATTGGCAATCCAAGCCAGGTTCCTTGTTGACGCCATTCTTGGTGTCAATATCACCAAAGATTGTCAAGCATTCTTTATTTTGGATATCGGCTCGTTCTTGTGCCGAAGTTCTCCAGTTCTTGAGTTTCGGACACCTTTTCTTTCTTTTTTCCTTTTTCTTTTTTGTGAGTGTTGATTTGTTTATACTGATGTTATGAATCTCTGTTGAGGTTATGCTACTCATGTTTCAGGGTCAATCACATTATTTGTAATATGCATTGGTTGAATAACATTTTTGTTGGAAAAACAATATACAGCAGAATTTTAAAATTTTTATGCCAAAGTATTTTTCAAAACACAAGTTTAACACACTATATACATAAATTAACCGGATCTTACTAACCTTGTAAATGTAGAAAATCTCCTGCAATCCGTGAAGAGAATTAATGTTCCAGAAGAGCTTTAACCAACTAGTCTTCTTTGTTATTCTCTATCCACGATTGGAGTGTGTGTAAGCGCACGTTGTTCAGCCTTTCCCCAGTGACTCTCCTTCAAACCAATTGAGAAAAACCCAAAACTATAGTTTGTGATTTGTGAACAATAGCTCTCCGGGGAGTCATAGAGTCTCACTCTAGATTTCTCAACTGATCTAAATAACAATGAGTCTCACTCTCCTTTTTATAGAGGTTGGGCGCAGGAGTTAGACCTTATCAGATATGCTTCGAAAATTTGAATCAGAATCAAATTATGATCAATATTTGATAAAATTTACTTGAAAATGTGTGATTTATTTAACGCTTGGTCAGCAAGCCGAACTGCCAAATCCCTGCAAGTATTTATTTCCCACTCAAGATTCTTAGGATAGAGCCTTAGTTTTAATTCAAATAGCCCAATAGAGAAGTTATCTGATTAAAACAGTTATATGTAGATAATCTCTAGGAAAATAAATATTCTTGATAATTCAACAAGTTTATCTTGAATTAATTCAAAAATTAATCAAACCGATAAACAGACATAAATTTTTTGATCCCGATAATTCAACAAGTTTATCTTGAATTAATTTATTTGCAGAATTAATTCAACCAATAAATAGACATGAATTATTTTATCTATCAAATTTCAACCAATCTGATAATATGACACAAGTCACCAATTATTGGACAAGCACGCTGTATCATTACAGGATTTTTATGAGCTGCCTATATAGTTCAAGCTCTCGATAATTATAAAACCCAATATCTTAGATATACATTTCATAAGTATCAACTCTAACGTTACTCCACTAAAAGATTAGAGCTGTACTCTTGAACTCTATAGAATTACGAAGCTCGTATAGTTAAGTCTGTATGATATATCATAATGTGTTGTATCCCCGTGGGATTATCCATAGTCAGCTTAAGGACAAGTTCTGTCTTACCTCCCTGATTATTTTTTCTTGCATTTCTATTATCTCACCATTGAAAAACTTACCATCTAAAGACAATATATCATTCGGTTACACCTATGTATCCAAATGGTTAAGTGCTCTAATCTTCTAATTACAGAATAACGCATATAAGAGGAAATCAACTACCCCTGAAGAGGAGCTATGGATCCATATCTATGAATAGCAGGTCTATGCTATTAAGAGTCATACCTCCAACGTACCGGTATACGTACCATTATAAAAATATAGATGTCACCCTTTGGTACATCAAAAGCACAAGTCAAGACAACGGGCCCACTATTTATCTTAAGATTCAGATACAACACAAATGATTATCTAAAGTAAATCGATTTGCCGAAATAGAATTCTTAATCTAAATCAATTCACTTTATGCCCCGATCTAACATATCGTCACCTATGACAATGTACCAATGTTTCCATTCGCGGAGTCCACCTTTGATGGTCAAGATAAACCATCTCTCATTAAGGATATAGACAACATAACAATCTTTGCATGAATAAAGCGCCCAACTTTATTCCCTCGATTGCGAATCTTTTGATTTAAACTATCACCTTAAGAATCGTGTCTTCCGCATAATTAGTCCATCTTATGCCTAATTCTTAAAGGTTTAGACCGATAGTTTCTAACAATTGTTTGCTTAATATATATTCAACAAATATGAACGTAAAGAGGACAAGATTTGGTATATAAATAATAAATAAATTCTTTATTCATAAAAATGTCTTCAAAAATATATTACATTTTTACTCCTTAGGACATACATGTCCAACAATCTCGTTATCTAAAAAAATCACCTTCTTTTGGCTCCATCATCAAATTAGGGTACGAATAGCGTCCTGAGAGGACATGTCTTATGTGTGTGTATATATATCATTACCATCATCAAATTATAAAATTCTAAACAAACGACTTCAATGACATCAAATTCTCCATGATTATAACTCCAAATGCAGTAAATTATGCAAATAAATAAATAAATAAATCAAATTCAAGTTTAGAATAGAACTCGGCGCATATTTTATCCCTCGTGTTTTAAATATTATAATTTGCTGGCCTATGGATCTGTGGTGGGTACAATTACTTTTGTATGTTACAAAATCATGAGTTTGTGTTACTATTTGTATATATCTTTCTAATTTAGAGTACACTTACCTTTCAAAAAAATAATAATAAACAATGAATTGTGTCGATTATAGTAGTGATTTTTTCTCCTAATTTATTTGAAAAAAAATAGCAGGATTAATCCCACAAAATTGTCCCCAAGGTTTATCAGGTACCGTTTTAGTCTCCAACTTTTAAAAAATCTCACTTTAGTCACTGACTTATCATTTTGTTCTAATTTTGGTTCTTCCGTTAGATGAATGTTAAATTTTAGGCAGACATAATAGGGATTAAAATTGAAGAGAATCTATAGTTGAGGACCAAATTAACTGAAAAATATCAAAAGTTCAGGTATCAATGCTGAAAACATTTAAAATTCATGGACCATTTATGGACATTAGTTTTGTTTCTTTTATTGGTTTAAATTAGCTAAACCTATTAAAATGACAAAAAAAAAAAATCATCAAAAGAAACGGATAGAATATGAAAGGTCAGATATATAATTTAGAGGCCTTGCTAGTAGCTTATTTGTTGTTGTTTAGAGAATATTTTGAATCCGGTACATGGCTTTAAATAGTTTGTTTTATGACACTTTGGGTAGATGTTAGTTATGTAACATGGAATACAAAGTAGTATAATATTTTTATGCTCAATTTACTGTCATTTGTTTAACATTAACTTTTGATTTTGAACTAATTAGAAGAACAAAATTGATGTCCATAAATGGTTCCCAAATTTTAGATATTTTTATTTTGGTTTCTAAATTTTAGATTTTTTTCCAGTTTTGGTCTTTGATTTTTAGATTTGATAAATTTACGTGATATGCCGCTTTTTATTTCCGTCTGTTTTTTATTCCATTAGCTTAAAAAATTTTAAAAAAAAAATTACTGCCGCAAATGCCACGTTTTCTTTCAATCTCTATTTTCACACACGAATTAAAAGATGAAATATTTAAATCTCTCTCTCTTTCCAAAAATCTCTGAAAAACTCGAGAAATTTTGAAACAAAGAGTTAAAGAAAATTTAAAATTTGATGAACGATCTTTTTTTTTTTTAATTGAAAAAATTTTTTTTTCTGAGCATTGAAACTGTCTTAATTTTTTTTAAAAAAAAAATTGTATCGAAAAAAGAAACCTAACCATAATAAAAATAAAAAAAAAAAACTAAAATTATTTTGATGTGAAAAAACTAATTTTATAATGTCTAAAAACCAAAAAAAAAAGGGAAGACTTATACCCAAAAAATTTGTTGGGCGGACTAGTTGTCCAACTGCCCCCTGAAACTCTCACTCACTCGCCCTTTCTCTCTCACATCTTCATGGTCTCTCTCAAAATCGTCTGCTGTTTCTTCTCCAGCATTGGGCTTCGCCGGCGAGGTCGTACATCACCGAAGGGAGATTGTCGATGCTTGTCGCTGTTATAATCTGGCGAAGTCAGATTTTCTTGTTCGTAGCGATTTCGATTATACTAAAGGCAAATCGGGTGTTACCTCCCAACGCCGACTTGATTTCGTTGTCTTGCCCAGAGTTGCACCATTCGTCAGAGAGAGGGAGGGAGTCGTCATCAAAGGAGAAGAATTAGGAGTTACGGATCTCGTTGTCGTCGTCATTTGTTCTGATCGTCAAACTGCAGAGCGAGTTCCGTTTTCAATCGAAGTTGTCGTCGACGGAGAAAAATCTGGAGTTGCAGATCTGTTTTGGATATTTTTTTCTCTTTTTTTTTTGCAGTTTTATTGTTGTTGTTCATGGTGTTTTTTGAAATTGAGTCCTAGTTTTAGATTTTTTTTTTTTGTTTGCAGATCTGGTTTGGTTTTGGTTTTAGTTTTTTTTTGCAATTTTTTGGTTGTTGTTCGTGGTGGTTGTGGTTTTGATTTTGGAATGTTGTTGTTGTTGTTGTGATGGTTTTTCTCGATTGAACATTTCTGATTGTTTTTGTTTTGTTTGGCTGCCGGCAAATTCGCCGAAGATGAACTGACAGCGGCAGGGAAAGGGAGAGAGAAAGAGAGAGGTGAGAGAGAAAGACAAAAAAAATGTTTAGGACACCAGAAGATGTCCCAGAGAGACACTCAAAAATGTGCCTGTGGGACATTTCAACAAAACCCGAAAGGAAGCTCGTAAATATTCTGGAGCGACGTGTGACATGTTTCGATAAAACACCAGAAAATATCTCAGTAAGACATACGGATATGTCCTCAAGGGACGCAAAAAAGTTCCAAAAGGACAGACATATCTTTGAGAGACGAAAAAATATCTAAAAAGGACGTGTGAACATATCTCGATGACACAATAATTTTTAATATTTAATAGCATATATAAAAATTGTTTTAAAAAATAATATTTATGTGAATTTTTTTTTTTTTCAGTTTTGGTTCTTAAACGTTAGACTCTTTAATTTTAGTCCCAAATGACAGGCCAATCACATGATTTTCTCACCCCTTCTGACTTAATTCTTTGGCTCTGTCCCTACCAGAAGCCACCATATTGTTGAGAACCATCCTTCCTTCCTTATCTCGTCAAACATCCCTTGCGTTGCCACGCTCATGCAGAAACCGGGGAGACCAAAGAAGTGAGTTTCTTATAATGGGACGTGTAATCAAGGGGTTTTTTTTTTTTTTGGGGAAATGCTGAACACTTTTTTTAAGTTATATGAAAAACCATCAAATTTTAATAAAAATGTAGGAAAAAAAAACTCAATTTAAATGTTTGGCTATATTTGTAATCTTCTGAAATAGTTGCTAAATTTGAAACTAAGATACGGCCGGCATTTTACTATAGGGTGTAAATTTCTTTAAAAAATATGGGCTATAAATTTTTTTTTTTTTAAATATTGGGCTGTAATAATAATTTGGAATCACATTTTTTTGTCCCTTTTTGATCGAAAATAAAAGGGGAAATTGAATTTTATGGGCCCTTTAGTTATATTTCCCTATTTTTGAGCATATATTTATATATATTCCTTGTCCCATAGTCCATCAGAAGCCAATATCAAGAATTGGCAATCTGAAGTTAGAGGAAGGCTTTTGATCTCAGGTTCAGAAATGACCCATTCCTTCAGATGTTGGTCCCCAATTGCTCTGGACACTGCCAGTGTTCCTGGAACTCTCCATACTCCATTGCAACAATATTGCACAAAACCTCCCTGCACCACTTTCTACTTTGCTTAGCACGCATCTCTAAATGTTTAAATGGAATCTTCAAGGGTACTTTTCTTTCTTATTACCAGTGTTTCGAGGCTATAAACATTTCATACAATGTCTTTTGGATAATTATCACACTTGTATCTTCTATCCAAATTTATTTTTTCTAGTCAAGGGTCAAATTAGATAAAAAAAATATGTAAATACCCTTTAGAGAAAATTAAAAAAAAGGTCTTAGTGCAAAGGAAATTGTTATTAGGTCTTTATTATAGTTAAAAACAATTTCTTACCGAAAATAGGTAAGAATACAGCATCAACTTGAAACATGTAGGTACAAACGTGATAACTGGAAAATATATGGTATGATTTTTTTCATCTTGACAATGTAAGGGATAAAAAAGGAAAAAAAATATTAAAAGAGGAGCAAAATATTGTAGGTGCTTACAGAATTCTAAATACGAAGACGCTCTTCCTGCCTAGTCAAATGGAGTTGCTGCACAAGCTCTGCTACTTTACACCCTTCACGTAGTACAGGAATTGACTCATGAGTCCTCTAATTCATGTTCTTTGTATAATCATCCAATAATATCACACCACATCAATTAAAATTTCATGTCAATCAAAATATTATGTCATTAGCTATGTCAGTTAAAACACTTTAATTGGCGTTTCATGATGCTATTAAGAGGGGATACGAGAAGCCTTTTCTTCAAATATGCTTCTGTGAACATCTATACATTAACTTTTTGGAAGGGTGGTGGAAACCGTTGGTTAGAACCACTTTTACTGTAGCATGTGAAAGCTTTACACTGTAGTAATTTTTTTTATTATTACTGTAGCATGTGAGAGCTTTATACAATTTATAATTGAGTTTGTGGTAAGAATCGTGGTTCACACCATTCAGTCAAACAGCTGTTTAGTCATCAACGGGAAGTAGATGATCTCTATTTGGGGAAATCGATGGTTTCCTAGGCATCCTCCAATTGATGAGTAGGACAAAACAATAACAAAAATCTTTTAATATGGATATGTTGATACTAGAGCTTAAAAATCATTTTTCTGGCTATTGTTAGATTATCCTACATATTTGAGATCTAAATATAATTTCGTCTATCCTTTTGTGGTTACAAAAACGACTAAATTAATGTTGTTCTTACTTCATATGAACAGATTCCGAGGTCCTGAAGGTACATTTGAATGAGTTAGCTTACGTCACCGCAGGCGAAACAATTAAGAAGGTGGAATCTCTGCTGCAAAAGCTCCAGTCATTAAGGGAAGTCCGAAAAGACCAAAAGAGCAAAGGCGAGCTTCAGTAGCTTACGTCAAATTAATGCAATTAAGAGGATGCCAACAAAACAAATACGTGCAGTTCTTGTATACCATCCTTCAGGTTTCTTTGTTCATTAGAAGGAATAAAATAGTTTGTTAAGTAGGCCTTTTGTTCTCCTCCTTTCTCTTAATTTTTTGACTCTCCTTTAAAAGAGGGGAAAAAATTCAGCTTTGTTTAGCTTCTATAGTATCATTGCATCTCAAAGTTCTGAACTTCGTTAGCAACTCTGAAGATTTCAGCAGTAACTTTACAGCAGTACTCAGATAAAATGATGTTGCTTAGATAATCAATTTGATTTTGTTGCTTTTAGATATTTTCGTTCCGCCTTCTTACTCTATTTAAAGTAGTTTTGAGCTTTTTTTCGTCGTTTTTCATTGTGACATATTGTCACTTTATGCTTGTTTGTCATTTTTTTAATCTAAGCCAGTCACTAGGCTCTATGTCGTTTTTGTCAGAAATGTCGTTTTTCGTGCAATATGTTCTCTTTCTTCTTTTAATCCCTCTTGGAGTCGTTTAGTAGTCCCAAAAAAAAAAAAAAGGAGTCGGTGTCGTTCAAATAATTGATTGGATATATCGTTCACTTAATTTACTGTCATAATCTTTTTTCAGTATTCAAATTCACTTACTTTGGTGTCGCTTCCTTCTTTTTATGGTTTGTTAGTTTGTTGTCGTTTATAGTCTTGTTACAGTTTTAGTTAGCCTTGCATTCCGATTTGTGTTTTTGAAATTAATCGTCATTTATTGGGATTGTTTTTCTGTTCCATTTAATGGTCTTTGATTGTTGATGTTATTATCCTTTTTGTTTATTTTTTTAATTGTATTGCCTGGTGCCATTTCATATATATAACGACGTTTCATGTCGTTTCTCTATTGCGTTCGTTTCCCCGTCGTATATGCTTTTATCGTTGTTCGTAAGGACTCGAGGCATGTAGCGTTAATCCTCCGTTGGTCTTGAGGAGGAAAAGAAAAAGATGGATGAATTGTTGGATATATATAGGAATATGAAAGAAAAAGGCTAATATATGTAACTTGGATAATTACTTCTCTATGTATTTGCTTGTATTATTTTTGTTTCTTCGGGAAAAGTAAGGACAAAACACTATAAATTTCCAAGTAAAACCTTTCATTTTAGTTATTCTCAAAAAAAAAAAAAAAAAGTGTACGAGTATCTCTTTATGATGTATGAAAATATAGAAATCTGTTAATACTACTTTTGTTTATTTTTCCCCCCTCTTCCTACTAAATAAATACCTTATCATGTCCATGTATTTTGTTCTCTCCTCTTTCCCTTCATACAAAACGTGTTGTCAAAAAGTAGTTGTTGTCAATTGATGTCTTACTAAAGATGTCGTTTTTTTATGTCCTTGTCGTTCTCTCTCTCTCTCTCTCTTCTCTCTTCGCATTTTCTCGCCGCTATTGCTTGTTGCACTATTTACACCAAGAAAAGAAAAATGTGATTCCAAATTTTCGTGGTGACTTGGCCGCGGGTGCCTTGGCTTCCAAGGATTTTTGCGGTTGTATCTTGGAAGACCTTCGTCTCCTGAACGTTTTGACAAAGCGTACGCCCCTCATCAGTCGTCCTTAATCCACTTATTAATCTTTCGTTAAATTAGTGAAGATATGATTGAAAAGGTATTGACTACATCGCTTGGTGCTTTTTGTTTTCATTTTTTTTCTTTTTTTGCAGGTATAAATCGGCTATGAACCGTGCAAATAATGATGAGGAGAAGAAGGCCATCAGGAGTTTGACTAACTCTGTATGGCCATTGATGATTACCATGTATGATTGAAAAGTCTGTTTTTTTCTTTTTAAAAATAAATTTTTGGCCTTAACTAATTGTCGGTTATGATTGGCGATTTCACTGTTTCTTGATTGAATGAAATATGCGGGCATGGCGTAAAACATAGAAAGGAAGATTCGACAACAGATGAGTACAAAAAGGGCCTATTTGCGGGAGAAAAGTTGCAGCTGTCTATACACTTGCTGCTAGTACGAGACTGTATTCTCATTTTATATAGAACATTCCAGGTGCTTTTGATACCAACATCTCCAAGAACTGGATTGACTATTACTGTTCTCAAGCTTTCAAAGTATGTGGCCATTACTTAACTTTGTAATCTTAATACTTAAACATATTTTAATATAAGGTCTTTAAATTTGCGAAATATTTTTTTTAAACAAACATTGAAGTGAATTCTTAACATGATAATAATAACTTTTCAAACATAATTAAAACATGATAATAATTATTTTTTTTAAACATAACTATAGTCTCTAATGACATAATTCATTACATCATATATTTACTTCTTAAATCGTAGCCGTAATAATTCCTTAAAACTCACCCTTTAGACATAGAGATAGTTATTTAACATTATTACTTTTAACACATATTTTAGTTTAAATAAATCAATTTCAAAAACAATTCAAAATTGAATACCATTATAAATTCCTATTTTAAATGCTCTTTAATGCTTTTTCAGATTATTTGTATATTTTACTTGTAATTTATTATCTTAAAACTAACATAATGATTTTCTTAAAACTTAGTCTTTTGAAAACTAAACGTAATAATAATTTCTTATAATTTATTTATTTAAGTCTAACATTTTAGTTTTCTTAAAGCTTAACTATTTAGACTTTCATAATAACATAGTCATAAAACAAATTCATTAAAAACCTTACTTATTTTAACATAAAACTCATTCAGTCATTTTTATTCTAAATGATCTTATAATTTTCTAAAACAACATTTTTAAATTTTAACATTCTATAGACCAGGATTGTATGACTACAACCCTAGTTTCCAATAACTTGCATACATAATCTTATTTACTTTTTAATGCATACTTAATTTTGTAAAATAAAAACGTGCATAATTTTGTGAACTTATAAATGCAGAAATGATACATTTGCTTGAGCAGTATCCATTCCCATCTCCATCGTTCATCCGCCGCTTGCCACTGCCAGGTAAGTGATGCTGACAGGTTCATTACCTATAGCATGAACACACTTAAATGAGCTTTCGCTCAGCAAGTAGGAAGCTCAACTCGCAAAACAAATTGAAGATCATTTGATAAATCAATGCTTATTGATTTGTTTTATGCTTGCTTATTGATTTGTTTTATGCTCAGTTATTCAAACTTTATCTTAACATATTGTTTGGGCCTAAGTGATTGTACCAGCTAGCACAATTCTTAGGAAGTTAGGGTTCGCGAGGTCCCTAACAATACTAAGATCATAACTTGTATTTAAGCCTACCCGTAGGTCGAGAGGTTTGTATGGTACCCTTAACTTGTCTTATAAGTTTAAGTTATCTTATTGTGTGTATGCAATATGACTTATTACTACATGGCATCACAATTATGTAAATCATAAATCGTATATCATAAACATACTTAACTTGAGAGTGACTAAACAATATGATTTAAATATTGCATAAATCATACATTAATCATAATATCATCACAGCATATCATGTCATGGCATAACATAACATAAGGAATCATAACATAACACATCATAACATAAAACAGTGTAACAAATCACTGATTATGCATTTTCATAAATTTTTAGAAATCAATAAAAAGTGTTTGATTTAAAAACTGTTCACATGTAGGCCAAATTCCTACTTACCTGTTTCAATGAAGTAAACCTCCCTATAAATTCTGAATTCCTTCTTTTATAATTGAAACAAATCTATACAAAACACTTATTTGGAGTGTGTAAGAATACTTCATTATATGCTATTTAGATTTTAGCATAACCACAAGAATTCCACCTCTCTATTAGATAGTAAATTATTTTATCAATTGATCATGGATTTCATCATTTCTATTACAAGGATTATTTTTACTAAATTCTCATAATATTTAAACTTTTCCTTAATTGTCATTTGTTTGTATCCAAGTTGATAATTATTGAAATAATTAATTAATTATCGATCATTGTTAAATCCGTGAGACCTTACTCCATTAAATTAGACATTTCCTAAATTCATGATTCTTATCTTAAGCCCTAATTGGGCTTATTTTAATTCATTTAATAAGCTCATAATTGATTTTAAGCCTGTGAGTCCAAAATTGACATTATAACGTCATATACATTCTACCGATAGACTGTGTTCTACATGGCATTTTAGACTAAAACAGGCGTTAGACTCATGCCTAATATCGTGGCATTAAAGCTATATCGTATCGAGCTTTTATGGGTGCAAAAATAATGTTTAAATGAAAACTATTAAAGTTTACCTTTGAAATTCTTACTCGTTTAGGTTGAAATTTTAAATAAATATTGCTCTATAAAATAATGTCCAAAATTGTTAACCCACTAAATCTTGGTCCTTTATAATCTTTCTAAAACATTTTAATTTCTTGATTTAGTAAAAAATCAAATTTTAAAGTCACACGATTTTTATTTGTGCAAACTGGTATCGGAGAGTAGTTTTGGAAAATTTATGTGAAATCATATATTAAACACAATTTTTCTTTTAAAGTTTTTCCTCCATAAAAGTCACTTTTTTTACTATGTGCATTTTAATAATTTTTTTGTTTGTTCTAAAGTCCCGGTGGTCATTTTTTTTACAAAATTGTTTTTTGGTTAAAACTTAAAAGTTTTACCGATTAAAATGTTTAGACTGTTTTTATATATCTAATGTAAAGTCCAACTTAGAAATACATTTTCACAAAACTTTCTCCATGAAAGTTCTTCATTTTACTGTAAACTAAAAATTTTGTGTTTGACAAAAATTATAGTTTGGCCTCAAAACAACTCAAAACTTTAAAACAGTTTTCTACGCAAAAATGTAGTTTTTAGACTGTTTTGGAAAAGTGCCCATAACTGTATTAAATTTTGGAGAAAGTTTCTCCATAAAAGTTATTTGTTTTGTTGAAATCTAAAACTTTTGCGTTTGCCAAAATGTAAAATTTGGACCCAAAAACAGCCCGAAAATGGCAAAATATTTGCTGGAACTGTTTTGGACAGCTTTTGTAAAGTGTTTTAAACAGTTTTTGGGGCTGTTTTTAGACAGTTTTTGGGACTATTTAGGTAGTCTATAAAAACTATTTGGTAGGCCTACTTAGAGTTAAAACTGTGTTTTTTCACAGTTACAGGTTTTTATTCAAAACATCAAAAACTAAAAGTCTCATGTTCGGTAAAGTTTTAAAAATCAATTATAAAGCCCCCGTTTACATGTTCAAAGTTTGTGGAAAATTTTTCCACAAACCAAAACTTGTAAAAACGTTACTCTAGCATCCATATCTTAACTACTTGCATATCATACAAACGCAAGCCACACTTAGCAACACATAATTAATTATTATAACACATTTCCTCACTCAACCATCAAATCCCTTGTAAACTTATAAACTTTTTCCTTAAGGACATTTACAGAAAAGCTTAGATTACTTACCCTTGATGACAACTCTTAGATAGGTGATCTTAAAACTTCTAGCTCTACTCTTTCATCCTCTTGGATCAACGCTAAAACAAAACTTAATCATATAAAAATCTAGCTTGTTTTGGTCTTCATTTAGAGGCTATCGAAGTAAAATATTTTCTTCTCTTTGTTAGAAAAAGAAATTGGAAAAAAATGGATATTACCTTGGTCTAATATTCTGGCACCACGTTTGTCTTCTTCTTCTTCTTTCTATGTAGGAGTTGATAAAATTTGTTTGTTGTTTTTTTTTTTTTTTCCTTGAGCTTGGTAAGTGAATGGGGAGGAGAAAAAAATGGGAAGAACCTTTATTTCTTGAGGACTTGGTATTTGGTAGAAAGTATTGGAAACAAGTGGAGACAAAAATAAATTTTCTTTCTTTAAGACTTGCTTACTCAGTGGAAAGGAAATTGGAAACAAGTGGAGAAAAAAAAAACTTCTTTCTTTGAGACTTGCTTCCTTAGTGGAAAGGAGGTTGGAAACAAGTGGAGACAAAAAAAAAATTCTTTTTTTGAGACTTGCTTGCTTGGTGGAAAGGAAATTGGACGATAATGAAATAAAGTAAAGTTTGTGGCACTCACCATGATCTTCCTTATATAGGCCAAAACTGAATCTAACCCCTCCACCTAATCCATGATTGACTAGTCTCTAAGTGACTTGATTAGGCTTGATTTTGGCTTAAACTAAGCTTAATTCTTCCCCAAGATTGGTGCCTTTGTTAGGAATGAGTGGAGTGTTAGGTTAAACTTCATTAATTGTAACGGACAACCATCATTTGGGTGAAGCTTGATTGAAGGGTACTTTGTGCATTTCTTTCAAATATCGTTTAAGCAGATAAGTTTTATACTGTCAGCAATAATTAACTTAGTTGATAGGAGATTTCATTACTTGATGAATCCTCTCTTATTTTTTTTCAAATATTGTGACATGCTAATTATAGTCTGAACCGACATCGATCAAAGTTTAATTGCGTATTGTTTTTGACTGCGTTAAGTCTAAAAATTTATTTTAGACTTAATAAAAGTGTGAACTTGACTTTTTCAGTATCTGGGCTCAATAATGACATAGTTTTTAACAGTTTCATTATCCGAGTTTGTAAAGCATTTTTTATCAATATAGTTACTCGCATAGCTCTGTTTTCAAATAAATTGGCAATTAAAGATCTAATTTGTGTTAGAGTATTTCTCGATATACTGCTAACTTAATATTGTACCCAAAAATTTTCATAATTAAATCTCTCAAGTTCTTTACTAATAAATTTCCCTCGCCTTATTCGCAGTGAAATTTATCAATCTCTTTATTAAATTTCAATAGTTAATTAATTTAACTATGAAATCTACTATAGAACTTTTAGAATATTCGTATGTTAATTCTGTAAATTCTTCAATCAGGCATTTCATATATAATGTTTTTAGGAAAATCCTTGATTTAAATAGGTAAATTATACTACTTAATTCTAGGACTTTCTTAGTCATTACAATCTATCCCCTTTAAGAATTTTCATCTAGAAAATTAGAGTAACGTGGCGTAGTTTACCTCATATCTTCTTCACATTCCCTAGCGGCTTCCTCAATGTTGTTATTTTGCCATAAGACCTTCATTAGTGTATCACCTTTCTCATTAAGGTTTTTTCCTTGCGAGGCAAAAATTTGAACTAGCTTTTCCTCATAAGACAAATTTGCATGAACTTCAATTGCTTCCTGGTATAGCACATGTGATGGATCTGGCACGTACTTGTTTAACATCAACACATGGAAGACGTTGTGTATAGAAAAAGTTCTGTCGACAAAGCGAATCAATATGCAACTTACCAATCTTTTCTAAAATTTAGTATGGTTCTATATATCTTGGACTGACCTTCCTTCTTTTACCAACCTCATTACCCCTTTCATTGGTGTGACTTTAAGAAAACAAAGTCTTCTAATTGAAATTCCAGAGGCCTACAACGCTTGTCTGCATAGCTCTTTTGTCAACTGTGGGCTGTCTCTAATCTCTTCCTGATTTGTTTCACATCCTCCATGGTTTTTCTAATGAAGTCCATGGTCTCTAGATGTTTCTCCCCTGGTTCTTGCTAGTGGATTAAGGATCTATACTTTCCTCCATAAAGAGCTTCGAAAGGCACCATGCCTATTGACATATGGTAACTGTTGTTGTAGGAGAACTCGATTAAAGATAACTTTATGTCTTAGTTTCCCTTAAAATCCAACACACAGGCTCTTAGCATGTCTTCTAAAGTTTGAATGGTCCACTCAGACTGGCCATCAGTTTGTGGGTGAAAAGCAGTACTAAATTTTAGCTTAGAGCCTATTACTTGTTGTATACTTTTCCAAAATCTTGAGGTAAATCGATCGTTTCTATTAGAGATGACAGATTTTGAAACTCCATGTAATATCACTATCTTTGATATGTACAATTCTACCAATCGTTTAACAAAACAACTAATTTTAATAGGTAAAAAAGTGTGCAGACTTAGTTAATTGGTCGATAATTACCCAGATTGCATTGTTGCCATTGGAGGTCCTAGGCAACCCAACTACAAAATCCATTGTTATTTGCTTCCATTATCATTCTAGAATGTCGATCTTTTGTAATTCCCTTACTGGACGCTGATGTTCTACCTTAACTTTCTGATACGCGAGACATCTTGTTACAAATTCTACAACATCTTGTTTTTATTTTGGACCACCAAAAGGTCTATTTTAATTCTGTATTCATCTTGGCTACTCTTGGATGCACAAAGTAAGGGGTTTTATGCGCTCCTAAAAGGATCTGTTTGTTCATTTCTTTGTCATTGGGTATGCATATCCAACCTTTGTGATGAAGTATGCCATTCTTCGAAAGGCAAAACTCGGTTTCCTTTCCTTCCAGAACCTCTTCACGTATTTTAACCAAGGCAGGGTCAAGTTCTTGACTCGAGGATGGTGGGTTAGAGTGTTAATGCCAATAATTTCCCCAAAATTATCTCAATTCCAAGGTCGTTGATATCCCTCTATAGAGGCAGGGATAGAAAACTGATTGCCATGAGTGTCGCTGCAAATTTTCAACTCAGTGCACTAGCCACTTTGTTTGCTTTCCTGAAATGGTAAAGGATTTGACAGTCGTAATCCTTCACTAGCTCCAACCATCTTCGTTGCCTTATGTTCAACTCCTTCTGTGTGAAGATGTACTTGAGACTTTAACGGTCTATGTAGATTTCACACTTTGCTCCGTACAAGTAGTGCTGCCATATTTTCAGCGTGAAAACTACCGCTACAAGCTCTAAATCATGCGTCAACTAGTTTCTCTCATGATCTTTGAGTTGTGGTGAAGCGTAGGCAACTTCTTTTCCTTCTTGCATAAGGACAGCTCCCAACGTTTGGAAACGTCACTGTAAATTGTGAAATTTCCTTCTTCAGAATCAGGAATTGTCAGCATTAGAGCACTCATGAGCCTCCTTTTTAACTCCCTAAAGCTTTCTTTGCACTTTTTAGTCCACTCATACTTCTTCCTTTTTCATGTAAATGTCGTGAACAGTGCCACTAGCTTTGAAAATCCATTGAAAAATCATTGATAATACCCTACCAATATGAGGAAACTATGTATCTCTGTCACACTTTTCGGGTTGGTCATTGACTCATAGCTTCAATCTTCATAAGATCTACAGCAACTCCTTCCTTGAATATCACATGTCCCAAAAATTATACTTTTTATACCCAAAATTTACACTTTGAGAATTTGGCATACAATTGATTCTCTTTCAAAATCTATAGTGCAATCTTTAAGTGATCCTTGTATTATTCTTTCACCTTGGAGTAGATCAAGATTCATCTATGAAAATGATGATGAACTTGTCTAGGTAGTCGTTGAACACTCTATTCATCAAGTCCATGAATCTATAGGGGCATTGGTCAGACCAAACGACATCACGAGGAACTCGTAGTGTCCATAACGTGTCTTAAAAGCTATCATTGGCACATTACCTTCATTGATCCGAAGTTGGTGGTACCCAGAATGCAAGTTAATTTTTGGAAAATAGGGAGCTCCCTTTAGTTGATCAAATAGATCATTGATTCGTGGTAGCGAGTATTTGTTCTTGATCGTGATTTTGTTCAGCTCTAGATAGTCGATGCACATTCTCAGTGTACCATCTCTCTTTCTTTCGAACAAGATCGATGCTCCCATGGTGAGTAACTTGGGCAGATGAAGCCCTTGTTTAGTAATTCTTGTAGTTGTACCTATAACTCTTTGAGTTCTGCTGGGCCATTCCATAGGGCACCTTAGAAATTAGTGCTGATTTGGGCATCAATTTAATCTCGAATGAAAGCTGTTGTCCTAACAGTAGTCCTGGCAATTCCTTTAAAAAGACTTCTACAAAGTTCCTAACCATTGGATCGGCTTCTGGTCTCGATTTATTCTCCTTGGATTATTTGCTAGGTTGGTTTGGTGTCCCTGGCATCCGCTGGCCAACAGCTTGCTTACTTTCATAGTGGGTATCATTCGCACCGATTGCTTCAATGGTGTTCCTGTGTAGGTAAATTTCTTCCACCTCTGTTGGTTTGAATTTGACCTTACAACGTTGACAATTAATGACTGTGTTGAATTTTTCAAGGAAGTCCATTCCTAGAATAACATCATAATAATTCATATCGATGATTATCACACGCATAGTTTTCGGCCACAAATAACTACCTGTACATTTTGTAGCTAGTAATTTGACGTCATCATTGCCCCGGATGCCTCTTTCCACACTTTAAATAAGTGGGGTTGTTGTTGTTACTATGCCCAATGTGGTTTCTCTTCTATGGCTTTAAAAACTTGGCTCTTTCCTCTCGGCTATGAGTTCACCCAGTATTTAGTGTAGATTGCCCGAAGGATGTAATCTTCAACATATTTAGGGGGTTCGCTTCCACTGCTGACTACCACTGCAATGTCAAATCTAAACATTTTCATCAATCACCTTATCTTGTCTTTTTCACTGCTCACCATATGAGGGCAAAGTTGAGCTAGTTGCTTGAATTTTCGTACAGCATCCTTCACTAACACGTTGCCTTGATGAAAGTTGTTGAACTCGTCTTCTTGGGCTGCCATAGTATCCATGTTAAAGCACATGTCATGAAACTCGTAGATGAAGTCTTGCCATGTCATTTCATTAACGTTTCTCCTTAGTTCCTCACTTTTCCACCAATGATGGGCCTTCTTTTTCAACACATATGAGGCACACGGACCTTCTCTTGATCATTCAACCTCATAAGGTTCAGCACTGCTTGAACATCAGTTGGCCAGTTATCCACCTCTATAGGATGGTATTCAATCGGTCTATGAAACTTATTCTTTCCATGATTAGAGGGAATATGTTGCTTTGAAAATATTATTTTAGGTTTGATTTGGTTGGATACTAATTTAGAAGTAACCACCCATAAATAATCTGGGACCTCACGGAAGTTTTGTCATTACATAATTGGCCTAGGGCACATCACTAATAGATTCATGCTCCACAAGTCGAGCATCTCAAAGTGTTGGTTGACGCGATCATACAATTGCAGGTATTGTCTTGCTTGTTTGGGAAGTTGACATCTGGCATAGCTTCTTGTAATCTGGTGTGTCATAGTAACAAGGCTCACCGTCTAGCCATGGAGAGATGTCCAATATTGTGCTGACATGTCAATCGTTTCGCTATATCATTATGCAAAAGGCATTACCTATTAGCTACTATAATCTAATTAACATAAACTAAATTTAACTTACTTGGACGGTAGCATAGCAGACACGTGACTACTTGGAGTAGGATGGTAAGATACTGGCTCTGATACTAACTGTAAGGACCTTTCTTACGTGGCCGTTACTTAACTTTATAATCTTAATACTTAAACATATTTTAATATGAAGTCCTTAAATTTGTGGAATATTTTTCTTAAACAAACATTGAAGTGAATTCTTAACATAATAATAATAATTTCTCAAACATGATTAAAACGTGATAACAATTATTTCTTTTAAACATAACCATAGTCTCTAATGATTGAATTTATAACATCATATATTTACTTCTTAAATCGTAGCCGTAATAATTCCTTAAAACTTATCCTTTGAACATAGAGATAGTTATTTAAGTCAGTGGGGTGGAGAAGAAAATGGGAAGAACCTTTATTTCTTGAGGACTTGGTATTTGGTGGAAAGGATTAGAAACAAGTGGAGACAAAAACAAATTTTCTTTCCTTAAGACTCGCTTACTTGGTGGAAAGGAAATTGGAAACAAGTAGAGACAAAAAAAAAAAAAAAAACAAATTTTACTTCTTTGAGACTTGCTTACTAGGTGGAAAGGAAATTGGAAACAAGTAGAGACAAAAACAAAATTTCTTTCTTTGAGACTTGCTTGCTCGGTGGAAAGGAAGTTGGAAACAAGCGGAGACAAAAAATGAACTTTCTTTCTTTGAAACTTGCTTACTCGGTAGAAAGGAAATTGGAGGATAATGAAATGAAGTAAAGTTTGTGGCACTCATCATGATCTTCCTTATATAGGCCAAAACTTAATCTAACCCCTCCACCTAATCCATGATTGACTAGTCTTTAAGTGACTTGATTAGGCTTGATTTTGGCTTAAACTAAGCTTAATTCTTCCCCAAGATTGGCGCCTTTGTTAGGAATGAGTGGAGTGCTAGGTTAAACTTCATTAATTGTAATGGACAACCATCATTTGGGTGAAGCTTGATTTAAGGGTATTTTGTACATTTCTTGCAAGTATCGTTTAAGCAAATAAGTTTTATACTGCCAGCAATAATTAACTTAGTTGACAAGAGATTTCATTACTTGATGAATCCTCTCTTATTTTTTTCAAATATTGTGACACGCTAATCATAGTCTGAACCGACATAGATCAAAGTTTAATTGCGTATTGTTTTTGATTGCAAGTTTAATTGCGTATTGTTTTTGATTGCATTAAGTGTAAAATTTATTTTAGACTTAATAAAAGTGTGAACTTGACTTTTTTAGTATCTAGGCTCAATAATGACATAGTTTTTAACAGTATCACTATCTGAGTTTGTATAGTATTTTCTGTCGACACATTTACTCGCATAGCTTTGTTTTCAAATAAATTAGTAATTAAGAATCTGATTTGCATTAGAGTGTTTCTTGATACACTACTAACTTAATATTGTACCAAAAAATTCTCATAATTAAATCTCTCAAGTTCTTTATAGATAAATTTCCCCTGCCTTACTTACGGTGAAATATCAATCTCTTTATTAAATTTCAAAAATTAATTAATTTAATTATAGAATCTATTATAGAACTTTTGGAACATTCGTATGTTAGTTTCGTAAATTCTTCAATCACATATTTTATACACAATGTTTTTAAGAAAATCCTTGATTTAAATAGGTAAATTATACTATTTAATTCTAGGACTTTCTTAGTCATTATACGCATGCTACAATAAAAAGAAAAAAGTTAGCTGTACTGTAAAGCTCTCATATGCTACAGTATTTATAATTTTAACCACCATGCCAAATACCATATTCTTGCCCTGTTATTTGTTGTGAAATATTGACCTTTCTCATTTCTTGTTATTCTTTGTGAAAAATTTAATCTGGACTCAGAGAAATTGAATAGAACCCTGGTGAAATTAAGTGATTCTTTTGGAGGAGATAAGCATGTAGATCCAGAAATGGAAAAGATCTTACGACAAAGCTATGAAGCTTCAAGCCAAGTTTTTTTGCTAAAATCCCAATGGATAAGCAAATTTACTACCCTTTGTGTCGGTGGAAGATGTTGGATTTTTCTCTCTTAAGAATCGGTAATGACTGTTATATGGTCCATGTTCTTTCCATCATTTTAGGAACTAGATAAACATCTCATAATGTTCTAGAAGAAGTTCAAAAATTAGTTGCTTACTATCTATACACATTCAAATGGCTTTGTGATGGGTAAATACAGTGCATCCTTTGGTAAGGTCCCCTTAAGCCTACAATCTCATATTTAGTTTAAAATACACTATTAAACAGAGATTGATAAAGGTTTAGAAGTGCCTTAACTCTAAAAATAGACACATTCTTCTATAACCAGAGAGTGGGAATTCTAATGGTGGGAGGAACATAATTCAATCCGTATTAATTCCACATTTGATCTAAATACTATTTGAGTTTTTTGTAAGCAAGTTTAGGTTGATAAAGTACACTAATATTTGGCACCAGAGCCTATTTATTACACAACAAACAAGGATTGAAAAGTGAAAAGAAAATTAAAAAAAAAAAGTGAAAAGAGGAGAAGTTAAAAAAAGCAACATCTTCCCTAAAATAAAAATAAAAAATAAAATAGAAAAAGGACTTTTTTAGAGAAATCCTGTCAATGGTGTATGTTTTGAAATTGTTACATCTTATTAGAATTATTATTATTATTTTTTAACAGATTGAACGACTAAAAAACATATACCCATCAATATGATCTTTTCCAATTCCTAATAAAAAAATTGTCTAACAAGGGCAACAGTTTAAAGTGGTCATGTGCTAAGGTTTGCTTCTTTTCCTAGTTTTCACTTTTTTTTCCTTTTTCTTTTTTCTTTTTGGCTTAGTTTTAAAATTGAAGAAAATTCTCTAAAAAATTGAAGAAAAAACATGGACCAAACTTGCTACATTGGTTGGGTGAGAACCACATTGATTATATAGTTAGGATTACTCATTTACGTTTCTTTTCTTTCTACTTCCATAGAGAACCTCATTTAGGTTTCTTTTCTTTCTACTTCTATAACTACAATTCTTCTTGTTTTCTTTATGAAATCAAAGTTCTTTTATCTGAGAATGCATTATGGGTCTTAAAAAAAAGCCTTAAAAGAAGTTTTTCATCCTTCTTTTCAAGGAAAAAAGCAATGGAAAGACAAACTCCAACCAAGAGGCAATTGAAGGACTATTATCTTAATTTTTTTCATTGCTCTTTGGTTTTGAAGGACTATTATCTTAATGTTTTTCATTGCTCTTTGGTTATCTTAATGTTTTTCATTGCTCTTTGTTTAATATTCTCTTGTTTGATTTAACTGCTAAGACAAATGGCATCTAACGATTTCTTGCATTTTCTTGGACTTGCTAATACAATAAATCTCTGTTTGACGGATTTCAAGTTATGTAAACATGAGCAAACACGTTTACTTCAGTTGTTTTTGACGTGGGACTTGCGAAAATAGGGTCGTCATAATAGATGTCCAATTTGATGACTTTGACGCGTCCTACAATTAGTTTATACAACTAACAGGTTTAATATTCACATGCACATTATAGCTCGTTTCATGCAGTTGATAATATAGCATTTGAAATCATAGTCTTGAAGGATTGGATTGGATTGGAATGTATTAAAATGAATAAGATAAAATTCAGCTAATCTAATTCTATGTTTAGTGTTGTGTTATTAAAATAGGGGCCTTTTGTAAATTTTTTTTAAAATTTGGTTCCTATTGCACTTTTTTAAAATTAAAGGGGCAAAACTATAATTATTTAAAATTTTTTCTCACAAAAATTATATTTTGACCCCTCATTTTTTTAATAACTATAATTTGACTACAAATTTTTATAATTTTTCATAAATAGGTCATTGAAAATTTTCACAATGTATAAAAGGTTATGTTTGATCCCATGCTTTAACAAAGGATTGCTTTATCTCTTTCCAAGGGGATTCAAGCATGAATTCGATAAGCTCTTTTTTAATCCACTCCTTTAGAGTCTTTTACCAAATGAAGTATTAAGATTTAATCTAATCCAATATTTATTAATCCTGTGCACCAAACATGTCCTATAAGTACAATGCAACTATATTTCCTTAAAATTTTGTCCTAAAATGACGACGCAATCACATTTTTTAACACTATAATACGCAGTCCTATTTCTTAAACTTCATCCTCTTTTTATTTTATTAGAGTGTTTGGCAAATCAATTTGAATTAGAAAAATAAATTTAAGTACTGTAACATATAAGAGTTTTACATTATAGCTATATTTTGTTTTACATTATAATTGCAATGAGCTCTACATTGTAAACAGTTCGTTAGCATGTAAAAGTTCGAATCAATGTGCCAAACGAATGATATATTTATCATATTCATTTGTTTAATTTAAAAAATTGTCCAGAAAATATAAATTTACATAGTACATACTTAATTTTTGGTTTATTTGGGGTTTTGAATTTGAAGCACATATGAGGTGCCTTGGATATTTATATATAATAAGAAAGGTAAAGTAATATTTAGGCAAAACACATAAAGTGTATGTGTTTTGGGTATTTTTCTAAAACCAAAATAATAAATTAAAATCTAAAAGAAAAATACTCAAAATATCCCATATGTATTGCTTAATTACCACTTTTGTCTCTCTCATTATTTAAATGCTTAAAATACCTTTTATGTTTTCGAAATCATATTCCAAATATTTCATGAAGTAATTAAACTATTAAAAAATATTGCCTACTTAATTTTTACCAAACACAATTTAAAACATTATGAAACTAAAATATTAAATAAATTCAATTCTATGACATTAAAAAGTCTAAAATAATTGTAGTACTTGCTTATCACTAAGCGTTTTGATGTAGTAACGTGGAAACTTTTGCTAGGACTCCTCCTTCAATCCCTCCAAAGTTTGAAACTTGTGACCTTAAGAAGGTGCCTGCCCAATGTGAAAAGCAAGTGGAGCACACGGTGGGTGAGGGAGCTCTGTTTGCATGAACAGATTAGAGTCTTGTTCAAACCTTCTCCACTCTTTGGTCTTCAAAATTGCCTTGATTTGACTGAAGGAGTTGGGGTTGAGATGCACCACTTCTCCTTTTTTAATAGCAAAAGAAAAAATTGTGATACCTGCTTAATTGGAACATTCATTTGAATATCTTATACCATCTAATTATAATATTTTCCCCCATAAAATTTTAAATTTTTGTTTAAAGTTTTTTAGAAGAGAAAAATACGGGGGGCGATTTCAAACAAAACACGACAAAAATACAGCACCGACATGTCGCTTCCAGAATAGAAGTGAGAATCTTCTTTCATCATCTTGCTGTATACACTTGGACTGATAACTCATAAACCCTTATCAAGCGGAACCAGCCCCTCCTTCTTCCCTCTCCGAGCTCCGGCTATGGCAGATAGAGATTTCGTAACCTTAGGTGGCAAGGGATCGTCGCTTTCTTCGTCCTCCGTCTTCGCCATTGCCAATGCCCTCGCGAAACTCCGAATCGACTCCTCCGCCCAAGCCAGGCTCGCCTCCTCCGACGACCACCGCGCCTCCGCCGTCAAACTCTACAAGTTTAATGCTTTAACCATCGAAGAGAACATAGCCTCTCTTATCGTTCTCCTCAACAATGTCTTCCTGCCCTGCGGCTCCTCCTCCGCCATCCGAATCGCCGAAGCTCTCAACTCCTCCAGTCCCCAAACCCTTGGAATCGAATCGCTCGATTTGCCGGAGGAGGATACTCGTGCGCTGGAGACGTCGTGGCTCATTTCCGTTTTGAATGGAATCCTGGCGCTTGTGGATCACAAGTCGTCGGCTTTGTGGGCGATTTCCGATGCAGTGGCGGCGATTTCTTGCCAGGCGTCGAGAGCCGATGTCTCGGCGCTTAACTTGACGGATTCTGGCGGTGGATTCATCGACAAGGACGAAATCGGCGTCGCCGGTGACATGAAGGTGTTGCTGAACGGGTCGAAGCTGGTCGGTAAGGTCAAGAGCGAAGCTGTGTCGAAAATCCCCAAAATCCATGCTTCTTTGAGGAAGCAATCGCGGTTGTAAGTTTCTTTTTTCCTCTCTTTTCAGTAAGGAATTGAGTAATGAATGTGAAATTAGGTATAATCACTTGGTGTTTACATTTCTGCCTGAATTTGGACAATCAAGACGAACATATAGCTATAGAGGATGGTCAAAAGTAGCAAATTGCTATTCAGCTTGTATATAACTTTCTTCTTTATGAAGCATTTATTTTTTCAGCTTAGCTGAATTTAATTTTTCTTCTTCACTTTCAGGAAAGTAAATTTAAGCGCACACCTGAAGTTTGGTCTTCATTTTATTTATTATCATTCTTAATTATTAGCATGTTTTTTCCATGACACAATAGATTGCATTCCAAGACGAGGGTTGAATTGAACTCCGCCGTCAAATTCGGCAGCGGCACAGCAGAGAATGTGCGGACTCTGCTACTGTCGTTGGCTTCCGCGTTAAGGGACTTGGGAAGATGTAGTTATAGGCTTGCGAAGATGAATTTAGATTCGGTGGATAATGGTGACGTAAAATTAAGTTTGGTGGGTTTGTTTGAGAAACAATCTCCGAGTGTTGATGGATTGCGAGATCAGTTTAAGGTGGTCTTGAAATTGGTTGCCGAAGAAGAAGAGAAGTTTGATGAATTAGCCCATCAAGTACATATCTTGTTAGGGCTTGTGTGGAAGGTCCTGGCTTGGGAGGCCATTGCTGCGTTTGTGGCCCTTGAAGGTGCTGAGTTGAAGGAGAAGAGTCAAGATGTTGAAGAAAACGTTGGGGAGAATGTGAAGGCTGATAAGAAAACTGAGAAGAAGAAGAAAGTGGTTTTGGGGAAAGGAACTACTGTTCTAATTGAGGTGATTAAGAGTAGATGAGGGAGTAAAGTGGGTGCTTCTGATGGCTCAAGAGGGTTGTTGGAAAAATGGGTAGAGGATCTTTTGTCGTTTTTTGATCCCAAGGACATGGAGTTTGATAATTTGTTGGGAAAAGTGAGAGAAATTGTGGAGAGCAATGAAAGTAGAAGACTTCCCAAGCCTCCAAAGGTAAACAAACACGTGCTAGAAATTCTATTCTTTAATTTTCTTCGATCTATTTGTTTTCTATGAGCTATTGAAACAAATTGGAGGTATTGGATTGAGTACATTTTGAACTTGGGTATGCATGTTGAATGTTAGGGTACTCGAGATTTTTCAAAAGAACAAATGACAATAAGAAAGAAAGCCTTTTCAATTGTAGAGGATGTTTTTGAGAAGCATGGTGCCACAGCTCTGGATACTCCAGTTTTTGAATTAAGTGCGTTCTCAAGGGAAAATATGGAGAAGATTCAAAGTTGATTTATGATCTCGCCGACCAGGTAAAGTGCATGAACTTTCGTTGGTTTGGTTGAAACCACAATGTTTTGCTAGCTACCATGTTCTTAGTTTTTCTTGTCAAGAACTTCCTTTTCTCCCTTTCCTTTTCATTGTTTTCTCCTTTTTTTCCCCCCAATGTTTCGAGGCAATTCTGATACTTTTTCTTTTTGCTCAATTGATTAACAGGGTGGAGAGCATCTTTCTCTGCGTTATGACTTAACTGTTCCATTTGCTAGGCACATGGCTTCGCATGGATTACCATCCCTCAAAAGGTACCAAATAGCAAAGGTTTACAGAAGAGACAACCCATCAAAAGGAAGATATCGTGAATTTTATCAGTGTGATTTTGATATTGCCGGCCAATATGAAAGGATGGGGCCGGATTTTGAGGTTATTAAGATTTTGACTGAACTACTGGATAAACTGAACATCGGAGATTATGAGGTATCTTTTTAAGATTTTTCTTGTTTTATTTGAATTATCGTAATTTGTTATGTTTCGTGGATTATACTTAAATATTCCTGCCCCTAAAAGTTACTGTCATAATTTTGAAGCGTGAACTGTGTCAAGGTTGGTTTATAGTAAAAGTAGACATGAGATGTCTTTAGTGGTGGAACCCAAATCTGCCCATAACTACAATCTCAGGATTAACTTTGCTGTTTCATATTGAATAATTTTGATATAAATCAATATTGGTATGTTTATCCTCACCTAGTCTTTTGTTATCCTTACCTTGTTGAGGTGTCAATGCTTTTGTTTTCTTGTGTTTTCTACTTAAAATCCTCCTTAAAGTCTTTCATGATCTCACTTTTTGTGGCCACTAAGAGGAACAAACTTTCTAAAAATTACACAAACAAGAAATTCAAAATTGTTTCTTTTTTTTTTTTCTCCCTCTTTTGGACTTTTTTTCCCAAATATTGTTCTTTATTCTTGTTGCTTTTCTTAGTCTCACGACATAATTAACGCTGTATGTGGACTCATAGCTCAACTCTTAATGTTTTCCACGTTAAGGGGAAAAGTAGTAGAATTAGTCTTGATTTGACAATGATGTTGTAATGTAACCAATATTCACAGATAAAACTGAATCATCGGAAGTTACTGGATGGAATGCTGGAAATATGTGGAGTGCCTGCTGAGAAGTTTAGAACTATTTGTTCAAGTATTGACAAGTTAGACAAGCAATCTTTTGAGGAGATAAAAAAAAAGAAATGGTAAGGAATTCTAACATAGCATGTATATACGTATTTATGAGGCTATGCCATTTTGCACTGGTGCAAGTGTTCAAACGTTTGAGGATGCTTTATCCTCTTTCCTTTCTATTTGATTTAATTTTCAATCAAAGGAAGTTTTCTTATTAGAACAAAAAAGGTGCTCTGATGTTTCTTTTTTGCCAGTAATAAATGCTACTGACTGCTAATGCCCTTACATGTTTGCTAGGTGGAGGAGAAGGGCTTAACTGTTGAGACAGCAGATAAAATTGGCAATTTTGTGAAAGAGAGGGGACCTCCTCTTGAATTGTTAAGTAAACTTAAACAGGAGGGGAGCAAATTCTTGGAAAACCTCTCATCTATTGATGCTTTGAATGATCTGGAGATCTTATTCGAGGCTTTGGAGAAGTCAAAGTGCATCAATAGGGTGACTTTTGACTTAAGCCTTGCGAGGGGTCTTGATTATTACACTGGTGTAATCTTTGAAGCCGTTTTCAAAGGAGGCACACAGGTGAACTTGCGTATATGCCGTTAGGCTTTCTTTACCTTCAGTTTACTTGTTCCCGTTTTATAATGTTTGTTGCTCGATGGTCCTCAGGTTGGTTCGATTGCTGCTGGTGGTCGTTATGACAACCTTATAGGCATGTTCGGATCAAAGCAGATTCCAGCAGTTGGTGTGAGTCTCGGAATTGAGCGAATATTTACTATAATGGAGCAACTTCAGAAGGACCAGAACCAAGTGAGGACGATACTTCTTTTGCATGTTCCACTTCATTATTATTGCTCGAATTTAAAAATTAAAAAAAAAAAAAAAAAAAAAACCCTCAGTTTGAAGCTAGAAAAACAACTGTCAGACCTTGACTTAAATGCCTAAAGTACCAAACTGATGGCGATCCAGTCACATATGACTGGATGAATTTTTTTCCATCTCCATCACTTGAATGACAGATAACATTTATAGCTTCTTTGCATTTCACGTCGTTATTTAAATGCCGTAAAGAAGATTGTGCCCTTGAAGTGCTACCATGAAGCTGTAGGGATATAAATCATTTTTCTCTTTGGGGAGAATTTTGTGATGGTATGAAATTATGCACGATACTGCACAGTACTAGTGGGGCATTTTTGTACCCTGCGGAAGAATTTCTTGTCTTATTGATGGAAACTATGTTGCTGATGACATCCTCCTTTTTTAGTTTTTTTTTTTTTTTTATTGTTTGTGTGAATATTTCTTTTTCTGAGCAGACTGTCTTCAATTGACAGAAAACGAGGGCAACAAAGACGGACGTCTTGGTGAGTGTACCGGGTGATGACCTAAGTCATGCTGCAGAGCTAGTAAGCGAGCTTTGGGATGCTGAAATGTATGCTGAATTTTCGGTGAGTAAAAGGTTGAATAAGCATTTTGATCGTGCCAAGGAGTCTAAGATCCCTTGGATGTTGATAGAAGGCGAGCGAGAACGCAAGGAAGGAACAATCAGAATCAAAGATTTCGAGTCCGCCAATGAAGATGTTGTTGTTCCGAGATCTAGAGTTGTTGAGGAACTCAAAGCACGCTTGAATCCTTCAAAATGATTTCCTTTCAACCCGGGTTTTTGACTGTCAGATTAACTTCTACTTTAGTACAACAATAATACTGATATATTATACATGCCTTTGTGGGTGATTAATTCATTTGATGACTTTTGTAGCTTGACATGGTGGTTTGTTGAGTGTCAACGTGTCCTATGTTGTACCACAATTGTTGTTGTTTTCATAGACAATTCCAAGTCTATCTTGTTGAATATGTTTCTGATTCCTTTTCAAATGATATAATAAATGTTGATGGCAGAGTATCATTCAAATGAATAATATAAATAATGTGTACATATATGCCACTATGGCCCATGTCGCGTTTTTAAAGATTGTCTTTTGCAGAAGTTCAGTTTATATGCCCTTTAAATATACATGGTGTGTCATTCTTATGGCCGGACTGTACCCAAGAAGAGAATAGGTCGGTAATATAGAATTTAAAAAGTGGTTTTGGATATAAAGAAAGGACGCCATGTAAATCAACCAAGTGACAAAAAAGATGAGTGAATAACAAGAAACAAAACAAATTCTCATCTAACGAAGCGGCTCATATTATAATTTAATAGAGAGAGAGGCTTTCCCTAAACAGCCAAAGGAAAAAGATAAAGAACGTGGATTTTTTATTTTATCCTTTATTTATTTGCCTGCTTGTAAGGTGTAAAAGGTATTTGGGGATGTTTAGCCACGTAGTGACTAAGCTTTTATCGAAAACCTCTCTCTCCCCACTTGATCTGCATTTAACTCCTTCCATTTTCTGTGTGTCAAGAAAAGGATATCTCATTCTGCCCCCCACGTCAACTTTCAGTTACTTCTATTTTCAATAATAAATATACAAATGATATGCCCTACTTCTATTGGTTGTAATTCTTTAAATATTGTACGCCCAGTCCTATTGTACCTATACAAGATTCCCTCTGATTGCTGTTACTTGGTAGAGAAAAGAAAAAGGGTTTGTCAAATTTGGTTACCCAATTCATGATATTGGTCGTTCTTCTTGTATTTTTAGTCGTCCACAAATTCTTCCAACGTTTACTCCCAAAACTGCCTCTCATCTGATTGATAATTACTATAAAGTGGACATGGCACAACATAAAATTAGTAAAATTTATACCAGTATTGTATAAACAAATTGTGTTTTGATACCAATGCTTTTTTTTTTTTTTTTGTACATGTCAAATTATCATATATAATCATAGTACATTAAAAAATATTTTCCTAAAAATCTGAAGGCAATTTCCCTTCCAAAAAATTATAATCAATGTAATCAATGTAAAATCTACAGGCAATTTCCCTTCAAAAAAAAATCCAAAGTCAAAATTTTTTTATTTTTTTTGGGAATAAAAAAGGTATAATTGATGGGTATTTCCTTTTTTTATTGTTAAATTTACAAAAATTTTTGTTTTTCCGAAGGCAGAAAAAAATGGATTAAGAATACCTGACCCTGTCTCGTGGTCAACACCAATAAAAACTACTTTTTTTTTTCATTATTATTCTTCTCTTACTTTAAGAGGACAACTGGAACCTCCATTTCACTTCCCACTTCCCGTTGCTTTTCTAGGGTTAGGTTAGGGTATCTTTACTGTTTCAATTTTTCCGTTTCTCCATCTCCAAAGGCTCTCATCCATGGCAGGAGAAAGAGGCGACTTCAACGATTGGGAGGTTCTCCACCACAACTCGGACACCACTTCCCCGGTTAACTCGCCCGAGTTGGTGACTGACAACTCGAGGAGTAATTTCGACGATGGAATCGATGGCGATTCCGAGGGAATGATCAGATCGGATTACTTCTCTCTCGAGAATCAGCAGAGATTGCCCGAGGTAAGCGAAGAGGAGAATGGCTCGGTGGAATCGGACAACCCTAGCTGGATCGATCCCGCACCTGAAACCCGCTTCGTCGCCGGAATTCATCATCACCCCGGCGAGTTCTGGTCCGATTCCGCCAGCGATCGCTCTGATGATCGGAAATTGAGCGACTTTGAGGCGAAGAAGGAAGGAATTGGGGAGATTCAAGCCCTAAATTTGGAGGAAGGAAACAATAATTCGATTCCGATCGCGGAGGAGGAGGATTCGACAGAGAATGCGAAGGAGAGTGGTGCGATTGAAGGAGTAAAGAAGGAGGAATCGGAGGGAGGAGAGAAGAGGATGGTGGTGTGGTGGAAGGTTCCGTTAGAGGTGTTGAAGTACTGTGCTTTTAGGGTTAGCCCTGTTTGGACCTTCTCCGTGGCGGCTGCCATGTTGGGGATTGTGATTTTGGGAAGGAGATTGTATAAGATGAAGAGGAAAACTCGGAGCTTGCAGCTTAAGGTTACTATGGACGACAAGGTCAGTTATTGGTAATTGCATCTGTTTTCTTTTTAATATTATTGATGTGTGTGTGGGTGTTAACATGCCTTACTAAATTGCTCTGCAGAAGGTATCTCAGTTCATGAGCCGTGCTGCACGGCTCAATGAAGCATTCTCGGTGGTGAGACGAGTCCCTATTATTCGACCTGCCCTTCCTGCCCCCGGGGTGTCTCCATGGCCTGTTATGAGTTTGCGGTGAAAAATTCGTCACTTGCAAATAGGTGGAAAAAAGGGAAAAAAATGGTGTTGTGTTTATGAGCCATCATCAACCATGTCTTAAGATATAGATTTATGTATTTTACTGCCTCCCCTTCGCTATGTATCCAAACATTTGTATCTGCTTACACTTGTATCTGCTGGCTTTTATGTTGTTAAGAAGTTTTTTCATCCTTCTGTGTATAAAAATGCGGACAATAATTTCTCATGTTGTGCTTGGTTTTTTTGTTCCACTTTTTCCCTTTGGCCAAGTTAGAGGATGAACATGTCATATTGGAAGTTTGAATATACAAATTTGTTGATGTGAGATTGTTCAACTTGAGTCACTCTTTCTTTGGGGTGAAATAATCAAGCAGGGAGCAACAATCTCTTTCATTTTGTATTTGTGGACAATCACCAACCTAACAATATAGCTTTTGGACGGCCATTTTGGAATGATTATCTTCGCACTCAACAAACAACGTGCTATACATAGTTAACAGTCCAATACATGCTAGTTTCTTCAGTTTGTCGGATCATCCTCGCTAATTAAACAATGATGATGAATTCGTTGCAAGACTTTAGTACCAACGTTGTACGTACATATACATATTTATATATTTATCATAATGACACATTTAGTTATCAATTTAGTAAGAGACACTCGTACGTACATGTATGTATACATATACATATTTATATATTTATGAGCAAGAACCGTCATTATGATAAAGGATAATAAATTATAGTTTTATTACATCATCGTCAACATACATTTAAGAGCAAAACCACATTTATTGTTAGCATTATGATGTCATCTTTACCATAATGAAGAGATCATTACGATGAATAAGTAGGGTAATTAAAAGTGAGAAATTTTTACGGTTATCATGACTTATATTTTCATGTTCTATTCTACTTGTAGTTACTGTTTTGGATCTAATAATGAAGGTTTTTTTTTTTTGGAAAATAGTGAAGCATTTTCTAATTAATTATCTTGTTCTTTTTTTTCCTTTTTTTTATTTAGTTCATTACGATTATGCATTTTTTACTTAATTACTTAATGATCGTGTCTTTTTGTTTTTAATAACAATGAAGCATTTTGACTTTCCAAAAACGGTTTATTATCTCAAATAAATTGCGTAGGTCTTTTTTTCCTTTTGTAATACTTTTATTATTAAAGCCCCATATTTTTTTTATTATTTATGTTTCAAAAAGGAAACAATAAAGGTTAATTACTTCCTATTATAAATCAAAGCTATAATGGTCTTCACAAGTAGCATAGCAGACGATTTTATAATTAAAATAGTTTGTGGACAATTTTAGATTCAAGATCTTGTAATTAAAGACTCGTGTATTTGTACTTGTGGCAAGTTTTGACTGAATGCGAAGACACTTTCTCATGCCGTATGGTCACCAACTTAACAATATTGATTTTGGAATAATAGTCTTCATTTCGCACTAAAAAACAATGTGCTATGTGGTGTGGGATTTCCATAGTCCACAGTCCAAGGCATGCTAGTTTCTTGCATAATATGTTTTGAATTAACGAAGCGCTTTCACACAAACCAAAAGTGATATCAGCTATACCGTTGAGTCCCTATCTATGTTAGTACAAGTCTCATGCACAATCCAATGCTGCTGCGATGCAAAATTTAAAGAAGATACTTTATAGATACGTACTTTTATTGAATAGGGGCTTACCGTGCCTAAAAGGCCTTGTTCCCGTAGATTCACTTCCTCCCACAGAAATAAACATGTATTCGGACCAAAGAAACCACTTTTCTTTTTTCTTTTTTCTTTTTTCTTTTTTTGGCAAATAGAGCAACAAAGAAATTACTTGATACTTATGATGGTTATCCTTTAACGCTCAATTCTCCAAGTTGTTACAATATAGGCAATGTTTAGTACTCCTCCCAATATAGCCATTATATTAGTCATTATATTAATAAATACATTTATAATGTGTCTTTCTTATGCATGCATGCCGTGGTAAATTTGGTCATGGACAACGCTCATTCAAGTTGACATTCACGATTTACTAAAGGATTAGATTGTCACATATTATGTTTTGGAACAGAGTTGAAAACCGTAAGATAGAACAAAAAATTCATTAACGTGTGAAAGAAAATATCTACTAAAGTTTATTGAATTCCAAAGGTGTTTTCAAACGCCCCCTCATCCTCTAATGCATTTATCAAAAGAATTAAAAAAAACAAAAAATTGCTTACCTCCAAATTCCATTACGGTTTTTGCACTTAAGCCCATATAACTTATTGTACTGACTACAAGTAGAACTAGAGGGAAAGGACATTTACGAGTTATGTTGTTTTTGATAAGGACATATTGGTGTTGATTGGTTATAAATTTATTTTGGAATTATAAACATCACAAGATAAAGAAAATTACATGTTATGTCACATTTTCAATATTGGTGTTTGTTTATGTCATATTTAGAAAAGTTTATGTTACACTATCATTTAGATTACATATTAACTTAAACTACAGATAAACATATATGAGGTTTATGCAAAGTAAATCTTAAAAGATGACATTTATAAAATCTTCTTACAAATATTATCAATTATTGAAGAGACAACTTCACCAAACTCTTCATATCTAGTTGAGATTTCTTCTTTCTTTCCTTTCTCTTCCTTTTTCCCTTTGAAACAGTGCCTAGTGGGGATTTTAAGTTACCATGCTCTATTGGTTATCTAAAAAGCAAAAAAGGAAAAAAAAAAAAAAACTCTATTTGTATCAACCACACATATAAAGAGATAATAATGGGTTAAAGTTGTCAAGTAAATTAGGTAATATGTCACTTCAATACTATAACTATGGTATTATTTCATTTACCTTTTTTTCATATGATGTATACTACTTCTTATAGTCAAAAAGGTTAAAACACGCTTGGATAACATTTATTTGTCTAAACTTAACTTCAAATACTTGTGATCAATTATGTCTTCATACTATTTAGAAATATGATATATTTTAAACTTTCACTTTGAAGTGGTAAACTTGAAAAACAATGCCATAACAATATTATTTCTCAAATTTACCCAAAAATATGGTGATTGATTTTTTATTTATTTGAGCTAAACAAAAAAAAAATTGCACAAAATAAGAGATTTTATCAATTGATTAGTAGAAAATGTCAGATGTTTTAAAAAAAATAAAATGAATAGTATATTTGATTATAGTCAACATTATATAAGTATAAAATTCCAGATATAACCTAGATCTGATTTTAATTTTTCTTTTTCTTTTTTTCTTATTTCCTTCGTGTTCCCCTTCCCTATAATTCTCTCCCCACTACTCTCTCCGCCATGGCTCGAGCTTAACCTATCCAGGTCATCGACAAGATTTCCGTCCATGTATTTTCTCCTCTCTCCTCTCTCCAGGTTGGAGCCTCAATTTTCCGTCGCCGGTGCCGTTGATTTCAGTCCTCTCTTTATCGATTTCGGCGTTCCCAACCTTTCTCTCTCCTCTGCCCACCACCATGGCCGTCGTAATCTGATTTACGATTGACGACGATGGCACGGACGAGGATGAAGGTCAACGATCTTCCGAGTCCTGGAATGGAAATTTACAGTGCATGACCAATGACAATGCCGCCAAAGATGAAGGACAACAATCGGATCAGCCGTTGCAATGCGCACTGGTCGCGCTGCCGTCATGAACTCGCTGTGGTCAATTTCGACGCAACTCTTCAGGCGAGGGAAAATCGTGCAGCTTCCGCAAGTTCGCGACAGAGCTCGCGATCTCCTTGCTAATGTTGTTTAGTCTCCGATTTAAGGTGTTTCGAAGATCTAATGGTGGTCTAATGCCGGCAACAACGATTAGATGGCGACGGCGACAGCAACAGCAACGGCATGATGACAGCGACGGAGATAGAGATGGAGCAGACGTTCTCCGTCGCCGTCATCTGCAAGTGTTTTTTGATTTTTTAAAATGGATTTGTTTACATTTAGATCTGATTTCTAAGAATTAAGATATGATTTTGTGATTTTAATATGGAAATGTTGATGTTGTCGGGTGAGTTTTCTGTATTAAACAGAAAATTTGGTATTTTTTGGCTGTGGAGGACATCATTGGTGTCCACAATATTTGGCAATGTCGTTAGTTAAAGTTTATATATATACGTTAATATAATATTTTTCGACAAAATCGCCGTTGAATTTTGTATTTACGTCATAGTATATTAATTTCAATAAAATACTATATTTTTAGGTGAAGTTCTTGATGAATTTTTATATTTGCATGATAATATAGTATTTATAGTAAAATACTATATTTACAACCATCGACGGTCTGGGGAAGTCATCGGTAAATTTTTGTATTTACACAGGTAATACAATAGTACTAGAGTAATATTATATTTTTCAGCTGCCAACGGTTTGGTAGAGTTAGCAGTGAATTTTTGTATTTACATGATAATATAATATTTTTAGAGTAATACATTGTATTGTTTGGTCGTCAGCAGTCTAACAAAGTCGCCAATGAATGGTATTTCTTGGTAAATATTATATTTCCTGACTGTTAGGTGGTCTGGTGAAGTCACTGATGAATTATTTTATTACATGACAAATATGGTATTTTTTGTTAAATATTATATTTACCGGTCATCGGTGAATTTTTGTATTACATGATAAATATATTATTTCTTAATAAATATTGTATTTCTTGGCTGCTGGTTGTACCAAGAAGGGAGGAGGATGAGAGATGCGATGATAAAAAGATTAAAGTATTTTGAAATTTTCTTTCTCAATTTTTTATGAAATATTAATCAATTTTTCATGATATGCTATAAACTATACATTTTGAAACTATATGACATTATTTAGTAAGTTTTAAGCTAAATATATTATTTTGTTCTTTCTTCTCAAAAAAAAAAAAGGATTGAATTAGGGGTTAATGAGACATGTGGCCATTTTTTATTTGTAGAATTAAAACATGTTTGTAGTTCATGAATATTCTTTATACGTCCCAATGCATATGCATAAAGACATTAATGACCATAAAAATGATATTGTTAGTTTTAATTTATTTTTTTAGAATAACTATAATATATGTATATAAGATTATAGAGGTAAACGGCGGGCGGTTTAGTGGTTTTTCGGCGGGTGCGGTTTGGTTTTTTTGGATAGCGGGTTGGCGATTAACCAACCCGCAAACCGCCCACCACATGACGGGTGGTTTCGGTTTGGTTTTGGGTGGTTATGGGCGGGTTGAGGCGGTTTAGACCTATGCTATTACTTAATGTAATTTTTTGGACTTTTTTTTTTAAAGTGAAGAAAATTTGTAGAAAATATAAGATGATAATACATAAAGCATTCCCAACAAGAAGCAAGTTTGATACCTAAAGACAGTTAACATATTCAAAAGTACAAATTAAAAAACATAATCATTCACTACAATAAGAAACATCAACTACAGATGAAGTGATGAACAAAGTTAAGAGTCCATAAAAATTAAAGCCTATTCACTGAGTTCGAAAATAATAGAATACTACAAATGAAATGATGAACAAAGTCAAGTGTTCTTATCTAATAATAGAATACTACAAATGAAAAGATAGTTTTAGATTTTTTTTTTTAAATATATAGGCGGGCGGGTTCAGGTTGAACCTGTTAGTGATGTGCCCTAAGCCAATTATGTAATGACCACATATTGATTTCATTACATTTGCATTTTATTAATAAAGAGGCATTGTTATTATTGTTTTTTATTCTAATTCTATGGATAGTTAATTCTACCTAAGGTCATCAAGTATGTGACTTGATAGTAAAACTCTTAGGTGAAAATTGAATTATATTCTAAATTATCCCTAGTCGGTCATTATTATTGGAATAATAATGAATGAAGACTAGTATGAAGTTTGACTGATGATTATGTTTTACTACTCATGTGTATGAGATACTAAGTCAACTCATAGATACATATTTAAGAAATGATGTATTGGATTGACCCGCTATGAGAATACTGCATGGATAATTGTCATAAGTGGTTCTCATCACAATAGTATTATCCTAGTCCTCTGACCTGAAATCACCATGGTTTTCTACATGACAAGTTCTATATTTTGACACAATCTAATATTATCTTTAACAGGATGATGGAATGGATTGTTGTTGGATATAGAGTAAATCATATGAGGAATATGAGTGATTAAGAAGGAATTTGTCCCTCATTTATTATGAGAAAGATATCTATGGGCTCCTTGATAAGTAAGACTAAAGAAAAATGTATGGCCATACTGAAATGAATTGATAAAGGTTATCAATATCAGTCTACTTAAGATCGAGAAATAATATAATTGAATAGTATAGGGATGACAGAAACCATGCCTTATATTAAATCAATGTATCTAGAGACAAAAGGACTTTAATACTTATTGTAGATTAGGTTATGTCAGATTATTGACATTTGCATAACTTGGGTAATCATAATGTCTTGCTAGAGGCCACTTATGATTTGTGGGCCAGAAACAAAATTTTAAGCCCACTACCAACGTTATGTAAACTTACAGGGTTGCAGACTTAGAACAGACCAATAACGAATTTTGGGTTAACTGTGTCTAGGTTGGATGAACCTGATAATGTCCAAATTCGATGTACTAGATATGTCTAGGTTCATTGAATCTGACATTATCTAGATTTTCTAAATCATATTCGAATTACAGACATTATCTAGATTCTCTGAGTCATATTCGAATTACAGTTTATCCTAGTTAAAATCTAACTCTATCTTAAAGTCAATAGATATATATATATATATATGTATATATCTATTTTAGGGTGTATAGTCGAATTAAGAAGAGAAAAGGCGTTCTCTTATTCTAAAAGACAAAAGACATTAAAACCCTAAAATTAGAGAGAGTAATTTAACGCAAAAGAGAGGGTGCTAGCACACCAATTCATTTTTGAGAGAGAGTTTGTTCGTGTGGATACGTACAGAGGGCGTTGCTCTAAATAACAACGTCTGAATCCGATCTCGAATACTCAAAGCTCGAGTTAGGGTGTCACCGGAGTGAACCCGCTTTCTCCCTTCCAGAATCTTGCCCGTTTTGTCATCCTGGTAAGATTTCATGACTTTCTTATTAATCTAATCGAATTGCATAGATCCTGCGAGGGTTTTGTGGGAATTAATTTTTAATTTTTCGCTGCGTATTTGAATCACAAAATCCAATAGAACCCGCTTTCAAAAACTTAAAACCAAACCTGCCCACCTGAATGTGTTGGTGAGCGGGGTCAACCAGCCCGCTAGTGTATTGCTAACGTAAACCTACTTTTTTCGAGATGGGCGGGCGCGGGCGGTTGGTGGCTGCTGGACGGTTTTTGTACAGCCCTATAAGATTTCAAAATGATTATGATATTTTTATGTTTAAAAAAATCCTTGAAATTAGGGTGTTTGTTGCTTAAATTCAAATTGGTATATAAAATAACGATTTTAAAATTTTCTAAAAAGATGAAATTTTTTTATCGACAAGTTGGATTTATCGATAAATTGGATTTATCGACAAATTGAAATTAGGGTGTTGTAATTGAATTAATGATATAGTTTTACTGACAAATTGAAATTAGGGTGTTGTAATTAAATTAATTACACAGTATTATTAAGTCTTTTTATGTGTCTTACTAGTTATATAATTGATATATCATATACGTAATGACATTTATTTCTTAAGACTTCAAGTAAGTGATATTTCTTCTTTTTTTTATATGTAATTAAATTAATGATATAGTATTTATTAAATTTTTTTATATATCTTATAGGTTATATAATTGTTATATCATTAAGTTAATGATACGTAATGATAATGACACTCAATGACATTCACTTTATTTTTTTAAGACTTCAAGTGATAATAATAATGTATCAATGTAATATGTTAAAATAATAAATATACATGTATATTTTTTCTCTAATTTAACTATTTAAAAAATAAGAAAATTTGTTATAAAAAATTAAATATATAATAATATTTAGTTAAAGGGTATTTTAAGGTTCTAAATATATGATTTTTTTTTTAAAAAAAAGATATGTTAGTGATATTTGCATAATAAAAATATATATTAATTCATTTCTTAAAAAATATAAATAGGTTATGTAATTTTTACTTAATAAAAAATAGAGATATCAAACAGGGCCGGCCCACCCCCTTGATCCGAGGCCATGACAAGAAGATGTTTTTCTTTCAAATTCCAAAATATGGTTTTTGCACTTAAGCCCGTGTAGCTTGTAGTGCTAGACTACTGCTAGAAAAAGAGAGACAAGCCCTTATAAATCCAAGCTGATATTTTTACAACACTATTGGTAGCTAAGCAAGCAATCAACGTTAGAAGACATTTACGAGTGTTATGTTGTTTTTAGTAAGCACATTATGACGCTGTTTGCCATTAACAAAAAAAAAAAAAAAGAAAAGAAAAGAAAAACATGTATGGGCGTTGATTGATTATTCATTTATTTTGGGACTCTACATATTTACAGATATCATCAATTTTTGTGGAGATAACCTCACCAGACTATTCGTACCCAGTTGGGACTTGGAATTTCTCCTTTCTTTCTTTCCTTTTTCTTCTCTTTTCCCTTTGAATCAGTACCCAGTAAGAATTTTAAGTTATTATTGCTCCATTGGTTATCTTAAAAAGCAGAAAAAAGAAAAAAAAAATGAAATATTAGTTAATTCTCAACCACAAATTATAAAAATAAAAATAAAAATAAAAGAATGGGCTAAAGATGTTGGTGGTTGATTCTTTATTTGGGACAAACGAAAGAAGACGGGGCTAAATGGGACATGTGACTTAGCGTCTGTTTAGCAAATACGTATTTTTTATGGTTTCATTTATTTTTGTTGCGGTATTTTTTTCATAAAATTTAAACCAAAAGATTGTTCAGATTATAAAAATTAATTCAGACTACTCTTTTAAACAGACGCTTGATTATTACTTTAATAAAATTAAAATGATTAAATGAAAGTATACCTGCATCATCCTAAAATTTAGAGGATGATGCATGATTATTTTTAATAATAATGTACAAACAAATCAAGTAACATTGTTAAGTTTAATTCTTGAAGCAACACATGATAAAAAAAAAATCTTGATTACTTTTTTATATATTTCAATTCGATAGCCGAATGTAAGAGAAGCCTTAGAAGGTATTTAGAAACAAAGTTGAAACTTAAAATTAAGACTTAAACACTATAGCATATGAGAGTTTTACATTGTAACAAATTTTTAATTTTTATTATAGCATATGAGAGTTTTATATTATAGCAATTGAAACTTATTATTTCTAATTAGTTCTCAAACAAAGTCTGATAAGGTGATTAAAAGAGTAATTCAAATCAATGTTTTAAATTGTGAATAATATAAAAATCTTACACGTTATAATAAAAAGTTTTTATATGCTTCTATTTTCAAAGCCAAACTAGTAATTTAAACTACTATTTTAGATACCTTATAAAATTTTTATTTTTGACGTAGGTGAAGCAGGTGTAGAAGGGCAATGTCATGCAAAGGGTTTTCTCGTGAGAGAGGTACATTGGTTGAAGGACAATTGCTGCCAATAAGATAGGGCCAGTGTGTGTGGCAGGTGTTGTCAGAGAGGAAAGAATACGATATGGCGTTAGAGATTGTTGTAGTAACAGCCTAGGAAAATAGGTAGATAGTTAGGAGACAACTCGGTAAGAAAAACACATCATTGTGTTTGCTTATAGTTATTAAGAGTATATACAACCAAATCAGTGAAAGGATGTGAATGACAAGAAATTGGGACTTAATGGGAGCACACTTGTATGAATCCAAGAACAACATGGCAAGGAATCTTTTTAACTGTGAAGATTAGTGATGACTCAAGCATAACTTTTGTGGTGAAGGATGCATCTGCAGTCCGTTGAAAGGCATGAAGAAGTAACAGGGCCGAATAAGATTAGTTTATTTAGTGTATCATAATATTGATTTGAATGTGTCTTAAGAGTTTTAGACTGTTTCAGTATGAAGTCATGCTTATCACGATCATGGATTGCCATGAATTGGTTTAAGACATTCCACGAATTGGTTGTGAGCGTTTTAAAGCTGCAGAAGAGGGATAAGAAAGTGGCATTGTTCTTAATAATTTGATAAAAGTGATGCAAATATCACGGTCTAGAAACATAATACCAACTACCTACATACAAATGCCATGTTTGTTTTTGTTATCAGAATTTTTAGAAATATTTTTGTATATTTTTTGAGACAAATTTTAAAAACACTGTTAATACAATTCTTAAAAAAAATTTATTTTTAAAACAAAAATATTTTCACCTATTTTAAAAACAATACTAAACAGCCCATTTATTTCGTATTCTTATTTTCTTAATCCGACATTTCGCGAGAGAGGAAGAGACAAGGGAATCGACAATTTTGCAATTTTGCAACTTGCATTAGTTTTTTATTGATCAAAGTGATATGGAAAGGAGTTAATGATTACATGGTGGCTTAGGAAAACCAATGCTCATATAATTAAATCTCCCACTATCAGCCAATACATTCTTCCACTGATCCTTTTGTTGTCCCCCCAAAGTAGCCATTCTGTTAATAAATAAATGATGTGCCGTTTTCTTGTGCCTGCTTGCATGGTCGTGGATTAGCTCTCACGAAAGGATTGGATTGTCCTACATATATTTTATTGTCGTTTCTAATGCATTTCTATTAACTATACATAGAAGAGGGAATAATTTTTGTTCCTCAACCTTCCATTGAAACAATCTAATGATTCAAGTTTATTCTCTTTTCATTTTATTTATATCTAATGTTCCAAGTTTACTACACATGGTCTTTTATTCTCTGATACATCAATTTGTATTAATTATTATTTTTCTCTTTTAAAATTTTTTGCTAATGATTATACATTTTCCACTTATTGTTCTTTTCATTTTCTTTTACTTTTTTTTTTTTTTTTTTGCACATACACATGCTTACATAGAAAGTTTAATTAGCACCATCGTATTTTTTTTTCTCCACTACTCTTTAAGCTTAATTTATTCTCACCTTTATTTTCATTTCACATATATATATTTTTTCCTCTTTCTTTACTCTCATTTAACTTCTTAAGCATATATACATCTTCCCATTTTTTTCTTATCCAAAATTTAGTTGTTTACCAAAATTTATTAATTTTAAAACAAGCAATTGGTACATGTACCAAAGTATGACAATCTACGTATATTGACAAAACATCGTACAGACTCATTTTCTCAAAATTAAGAAGTTAAATTTTAATTTGTAATTTGAAACTTATTCTCAATTTTATTATATCCGTTTGGAATATGCATAATAGATTCCTTTATGAATATATTTTATTTTCAATTTCTATGTGGATCATATCAAATAGTTTTATATGAATTTCTTTCAAAATAAGAAAAAAAATAAAAAGTGAGTTGTTTCTCCCTCTAAAGGACATGCCTCAGGCGCGTCTCTCTCAAAGTAGTTCAAAAAGGGGGGAAAGTACTTTCTTCTAATGCGGTTTTTGCACTTGAAACCCCATCTATGTTGCAGTACTAGTAGAATTACAGAGACGAGTCCTTATAGACCCAAGCTGATATTGCAATATAATTAGAACAAAAAATTAAAACTAATTTATTGTAATATATAAAAATTTTACATTATAGTCTACGTTTATTTCATAAGATAATTTGTAAAAGTTTTATAGTTAAAATAATATTGTCAAATGCTCTCAACACTATTGGCTGCTAAACAAGCAATCGATCTGAGAGGACATTTGCGAGTGTTATGTTGCTTTTAGTAAGGACATTTATGGGTGTTGATTTGTAATTCATTTATTTTGTTATTGTATATATTTCTGATATCATCGATGATTGTGGAGCCAACTTCACTGGAATCTGTAAAAGTAGTACCTTGTTAATTTTTTACACAAAAAAAAAAAAAAAAAAAAAAAAAGAACACAGTATTCTTTCTTTCTTTCTTTCCTTCTTTGTGCCAAAAAGGGGTTTTGAGTTATTATGCTTAATTGGTTATTTATAAAACAGAATAAGACAAAAAAAGGAAAAATTCTATCGATTAATTCTCACCCCACATAAAATTGGTAAAAATGCGTTAAAATTTTGCTGGTCAATTTGGAAAACATTACTTTCAGGGCATTGTTTTTTAATCTTCCACTTATATAAAAAAATTTTGGAACACACCAGTTTTAAAAAGTATAAAGATATATTTATCACAATAATCATAGATTCAGGTTATGAAAACAAATATTACCTAAAAGTATTTTGGTTTTTTTGGTTAAAGAAATAATATGAATAAAAGGAATAAAAAGTAATCAATAGAACACAACAGTAACAGCAAAGCAAACAAGTGATACATCACCTCATTTACTCAAATTTTACGTCGGTGATTGATTGTGGGGCTAACGAAAAGACACATGGCTGTCCTACAATGGGCTTTATATGGTCTAGGCCCGTAGGGCCAATAGCCCAATATAACGCCGAAAGGGGAGACTTCTGTCGAAGTATTTGCATAAAAAGTTGGCTTAAAGGGGAGAGTTTGGAAGAAACTACAAGGGTGGCGGAGGAAACTTTTTTCAGTACGAGGTAAAGAGACCTTAATTAAGGCTGTAGCTCAAGCTATTCCCATGCACACTACGAATGTCTTCCGTGTTTCCTCCATAATTTGGGATGCTTTACACTCCATGATTGCTGGTTTTTGGTGGGGGAGCTCGCTCGAAAAAAAAAGATGCATTGGGTGAGATGGAGCAAAATGTGTCGTTCCAAAAAGGACAGTGGTCTTGGCTTTCGGGATTTAAAGGCATTCAATCAGGCTCTAATTGCAAAACATGGGTGACGGCTTTCACACAAGCCTGATTCTATTTGCAGTAAAATATTAAAAGCAAAATATTTTTTCTCATACAATATTTCTTGAGGCTACGGTCACTAATAACGGCTGCTATTTGTGGCGGAGCCTAACATCGGGAAAAGAACTGCTTTCAAAAGGCCTTAGGTGGAGAGTTGGTGATGGCGAGTTGAATTGTTTCTTATTGTCCTTTGGAATGTTTGGCATGAAAGAAACCTAATTGTGGACGGAGGCAGACAACGTCAGCCAAAAAAATTCTAGAGAGTGCCGTCCTTTTCCTCCAGGAGGATAAAAAAGTTCAACTCATTGAGAGATGGTCACTGTCTTAGCGGATTGATAGTCCAAAATGGTAGATAGCGCCATCGAAGGGGCATCTTAAATTAAACACTGATGCGGCTGCGCCTGAGGGTGCTAAGGTGGTAGAATTGGGAGGTGTGCTACGAGATCATAAAGGAGAGGTGTTGGCCGCCATTTCTCTTAAAATAACAGGAAGTTTATCTCCTAAACTAACTGAAACCTTTGCACTTCGTGAGTGCCTAAGAATTGTTCAAAAATTAGGCTACCAGATAGCAGAATTGGAGACTAACACAAAAGAAGTTGTACGTAGATGCTGTGCACAGTAATTTTGAGTTTAGTACAGAGGGTCTAGTACTCCTTGATGTTCAAGACCTTCTAAAAGATCTTGGTGGTACACGAGTTCTATTCTGCCCCCGTATTTGTAACAGTGTGGCTCATAAGTTAGCTAAGTTGGCTTCGTTGTTTTCTGATATGTCAAAGATCTGGTCTAGTGAGATCACTTTTGATATCTCAGCAGAAGTGTGTAATGACTTAGCTTTAATGAAATTAAATTTCATCTTCAAGAAAAGAAAAGTCGGCTTTGAGTCTCATATTTAGAATATGTGAAATTTTATTGGCACCTGATATTTCTAAAAGCACACTAAATATGATGAACATTTAAAATTATGTTTTTTAAATTAAAATCTATTATATTCCTGGAATATCCTTTAGCACACTCCAACAAACAATTGTTGGTATTAAAGAGCCAAGTCGTATTTCTTATCACTCTAAATATATTCAATATTTAAATTGTATTTTTTAAATTAGAATATATTACATTCCTCAAATGCCCCTTAGCACACTTCAACAAACAATTATTTGTATTAAAGAGCCAAATCGTATTCTATATTGTGAAAACAATTTCCAAATTTCTAGTAAGGTAGTTTTTTTCTTTTTCTTTTTTAACGGTCAAGATTTTTTTTTATAACAATATATATATTATGTTTTAACTAACTTCCATGGTTGCATACGAGAAGCTATTCTATAAGGAGAGTATTAGGCCATTTGAAAGAATGGTTAGAATTATCAGTTGCAACTGTAAAACAGTGTAATGCTTTCGCATACTATAGTAAAAAAACAAAAAATTACTACAATATAAAGCTCTTACATATTATAGTTTTCAAAATAAAACTATAGTTTTAACCCTTTTTGCAAATGGCCTATACTTGAATATTTTACTTTCAATGTCGTACCAAAAAAAGATAAAAATAACAAAAAAGGAAAAAAAAAAGGTTTGATCTTTAAAACATCAAATCTCCCAAAATATTACCCTTTTTTTTTTACTATTTATTGTCAAAGCTATTCTATAAGAAGAGTATTAGGCCATTTGAAAGAACAGTTGAAACTATCAGTTGCAACTGCAAAACAGTGTAATGTTTTCACATATTATAGTAAAAAAGCAAAAAATTATTATAGTATAAAGCTCTTACATATTATAGTTTTCAAAATAAACTATAACTTTAACCCTTTTTTCAAATGGCCTATACTTGAATATTTTACTTTCAATGTCGTACCAAATAAAGATAAAAATTACAAAAAAGGAAAAAAAAAAGGGGAAAAGTTATAAACGTACAAATATGCATGTTATTTAAAAAAAAGTAATATGAAGATAGTTAAAAAAAAAAAAAAACCAGGAAATCTGGACGGTTTAAAAAAAACAAAACAAAACCACATTATTAAAAATATAGGAATAAAGATTCGGTTTTGTTGGGATATACCGTAAGGGTATTTAAGAGTATCATATATTTTAATACTAAAAATATCATTTTAAATTTTAAATTTGAAATATATATAGGGTGTCCTTACCAACAGTTAGGGATACAATAGAATTTCCCTTAAAATATATCCGCATTGCTTTCATATTATGTGGATGTCTCCTTTTACAGGTTTCTAATAGTTATTGTATCTATTATTTGAGTTCATTGCTAGAGCTTTAAAGTGTTTTATCACATTTTAATAGATATTTGTGTAATTTTAACCATTTGTGGATATATTGTATTTCAACTGGTGTGAAATAGACAATCATGTAACCAACTCGATTTTGTTCCTAAAACTTTTAATTTTGGTAGATTAAATCCTTGAACTTTTACTTTTTAATTACTTCAATATTTCTAAAATTTTATAAAAATCACGTTCCAGATACATAATAAATGATTTTATTTTAATAATTAGTTCCTTTCACTGTTATTAAAAATACTAGATACTTAAAAACTAAAAGAAAAAATCGCATTTTTTAGGCAAGGTAAAAACTAAAAAAATATATAAAAAATCACATTTTCAATCCCTTTGGTATTTCTAAAATGTCACATAATTCATGTCTCAAATGAACAATTAATAATTTTTTTAAAAAATAGTTACGTTCAATGTAAAACATTTTTTTTCGTTGTTATAGAAAATACTTAGTGTTGAGGCTGAGCTCGACGTCACCGCCATGGAACCTACTCCGGGTGGTCGGCCAAACAGCTTGGCAAAGTTTCGAGGAGCTTATAATTGATCCCGATGAGCCTGGGTCTCATGTCTGAAGTGCTTCTCAGGGTACCCCGGGCCGCACCTCAACAAGTTGCCTCATTGGATTGAGCACTAGCTAGGGTCGGATTCTTCTTACTTAAAAGTGGGCTGCTACTCGCTATCACTGGTCAACAAATGGCAAACAACTTGCAGTCGGATGGGAGGCAATCCATCGACGAAGGGACATGACGCTTGTCTTTTGCCACCTGACATGCCTTGATGTGACACTCGAGTTGTGGGCAAAATCCACCTAACACCCGGTCTAAATGGTAGCCAATAAATAGGATGCATTTATTGCATTATGAGACACATGCTCCTTCCCACCTAACAAGTTTCCATCTTTGCCGAGCAACCCTTGCCTTACGCATTGAAGAGCCCTTATCTACTGACAGGTCCTTTTTTTGCCTCCGAAGTGTCCTTCCTCTTGTTGCAAGTTTATCCAATCAGGCAGAAACAAACAGGGAAGAGCTAAGCATCGTGCATAACCGCACGTGGTATTGATTCGAAGCCGAACTCAGGTGAGCATCAACACTTAGAAACTAAAAAAATCGCATTTTTAAGGTAATGTAACTATTTTTGTAATAATTTTACGAACTTTGCAATTAGAAATCAAAGTGGTTAAAAATTAAAAAATCAAGGACTAAAGTGACTCAATGAACATATTTATGAGCTGATAGGTTAAATACTTAAAAACTAAAAAAAAAATTGCATTTTTTAGGTAATGTAACTATTTTTGTAGCAATTTTAGTTACTTTGTAATTAAAAAACAAAATGGTAAAAAATTAAAAGATCAAGAACCAAAGTGACTCAATATAAATAATTTGACACCTCTATCATTATAATACATAGTTGACCTATGCGTGAGTAGTCATCCCACATGTACAACTCAATTGATCCTAAAATTCAAAAAATGATTTTTGGAAAAAAAATTACATGTATATATTATATTTTTTTTGTACTTCTTACAGCCCATTTGTTTTGCAATTTAAATTAACAATTTCACTTTGTTACAATATAATATTTTCTATTCAAAGAAATTATAATTTTTGTTCAACCCTTGTATCAAATAGACTATTAGTCTATAACTACTAGTATTACAAGGGTTTGTTTTGTATTATCTTCCTCCCATTACCCATTAAATTTTTGTCTTTGGTTATTTTAGTCTCTAAATATAAATTGATAATATGAAATTTAATAGATGAAATTACACACTCATCATGTAAGTGTTACGAAATTAATTATTGTGAAAATTTTTTTCTACACATATTTTAAATTTAGATATGTTTTCCATCCAAATGATAGAATCTCAAACTACTACACAATAGATACATGTATGTTTTATATAGTCACTTTCAATGGTATTTTATATATATTAGAGGTGTCTTGGACACTCAAATAAAGACCAACTAGAATGAGTCGAGTTATTTAATTGGACCTTTGAGCAGGCTAACTAGCCAGCATACCCTCCTAATAACTGATACCGACCATCCCGCTCATTTTTGTGTGATTGTGGTAAAAATTACATAATTTGTCCATTTTTTAAGGAGTGAATTAATATTTGTCTTCGTTATGTAAATATCACTTATATATATATATATTTTAAATTTCATATATTCAGAACCCTAAAATACCCTTTAACTAAATATTATCATGTATTTAAATTTTTATAACAAATTTTTTTATTTTTTGAATAGTTAAATTAGGAAAAAATATACACGTATATTTCTTATTTAAATGTTACATTGATGCATTATCATTATCACTTGAAGTCTTAAAACATGAAGTGAATGTCATTAAGTATTATTATCATTGCGTATCATTAACTTAATGATATGACAATTACATAACTTATAAGATATACAAAGAGATTTAATAAATATTATATCATTAATTTAATTACATAGCATAAAAAAATAGAAAATATCATTCACTTGAAGTTTTAAGAAATGAATGTCATTGCGTATCATTATCATTACGTATTTTAACTGAATGATATATCAATTATATATCTAGGAAGACACATAAAAAAACTTAATAATACTGTATCATTAATTTAATTACAATACCTTATTTTTAATTTATCAGTAAAACTATATCATTAATTTAATTACAACACCCTAATTTCAATTTGTCGGTAAATCCAACTTGTGGGTAAAAAAATTTAATCTTTTTAGGAAATTTTAAAATCATTATTTTAGATACCAATTTTAATTTAAACAATAAACACCCTAATTTCAGGGATTTTTTTTAAAATATAATGATACCATAATCTGTTTGAAATCTTAAATACGTATATTATAGCTATTCTAAAAAAATAAATTAAAACTAAGAATATCATTATTATGGTCATTAATGTCTTTATATATGTACATTGGGACATACAAAGAATATTTATAAACTGCAGACATATTTTAATTTTATAAATAAAAAAAAGACCACATGTTTCATTAACCCTTTTATATGAACGTCCAGGTCTGGCCCACTTTTTCCTTTTTTGATCCATGTGCTTTGGGACAGGCCGACCTAAGTGACACCACTTTTTGTGTGTATATATATATATATATGTATAAATATATGTCTAAAAGAAATACATTATTTCATAAAAAATAACATTAAATTGTCACCTTTTCAAGACACACCTACACAATTAATGATGTTTGCCTTCATACGCATCTAAGGGTACACCATGCCAAAAGAAAGAAAGAAAGAAAGAAAGAAAGAGTAGTACCACAACACATCCCATTTCGAAGAAAGCAAGAGTAGTACTACAACACATCCCATTTCTCAGCTACTAAATGATGTAAAAATTTTCAATCAAATGAAATTATTATCTATTTTTTAAATCATATGAAATTATGAAAAGAAGTTGACAAATGAAATATTATTTTTTTAAATCAAATGAAATTATTTTTAATCTCATTTAATCACACTAACTGCACAACATCCTCAAAACTATAAAAGGTAGAAATGCAAGAACGGGCGGGGTCGGCCTGTTTTCATTAGGCCCACGCGGGCCATGGATCAAATTGATTTAGCCCACGAATTTTGTGGACCGGGCCAGGTCCGTCCAAATAAAATTACGTTGGCCCAGCCTATATCAAGAGCCAATTTTACGTGGGTCAGGCTAGGTTGTGCCATCAGCTTTGAATGGGTTGACCTATTCGAGCCCATCTATTAGTTAAGATAGGTAGGCCCATCTTGGCCCATCATGAATTTAGATGGGCCAGCCCATCTAAGTATGCAATTTTTAATTTTTATTTTTAAATTTTTAAACAAGTTAATAAATAAAAAAGTATCAATACAATAGAAATATGAAAAAAAAGGGATATTTTATTTACGATTGCTTCATTAAAAACCTTTTTAAAGAAAACCTAATGGAATAAAAATTTGGTAAGAAAGAAAGAGTGCATTAAGATAATTATATATAAAATGTTTACAAAATTATTAAAAAAACATAAAAAAGCTTGCCATGATGTGATGTGTGAGGCATTGTCATGAAAAATGCCATACTCAGCCATGTTTATTCGTGAATGAACATGAAAATATATATATAATTAAATATATATATGTATATATTTAAATGAATTTAGGCCACGATAGGCCTTTGTTGCGCTGACTCATCGTGGGCCTATATAGGCCTTACATGGGCCAAGATGGGCCGGCCCATTATGAGCCTAAATGTGCCGGCCCGGCCTAGCTTGGCCCATGGGCCGATATATGTTAGTCCAATCCAACCCATTAATATTTATAGACTAGGTCGTGCTTTGAACAGTGACGGGCCGGACCGGTGTATCAGGATGGGCTTGGGCCAGCCCACAGGCCCCGGCCTATTGTTGCATATCTAACAAAAGAAAAGAATTCAAACGTGGAAACTAACAACAACAACAACAATAAAATTCATTTCTAAAAAGTTAAGGGCCAATTAAATAACTATAACTCATACTTTTGATTATTTTTCATTTTGTCTATATGTTTTAAGAAACTATAAAGGTATCTTTTGAATTTAAAAAACTTATTTCAATATTTTCTCATAGATTTTTGGATAAAAACTATAGAGATAAGACAAAAATACACTTAGTTAAACCAAAATTTGTTTCTAAAATATGTTGTCTTCTTGAGAAAATTTTTTAAAAAATATACTAACCTTTAAAAAGCTATAAAACTTAAGATCCCTTTTTATTATTTGATATTTATTATAAGAATTTTTATATTTTTAAATCTATAAGATATTTTTAATAACTGTTTTAAAGATAATTATAAGGGTGTTTTGAAGGGTAGTGTGAACCAGTGGTTAGAACCATTTTTACTGTAGCAGTGAGAGTTTTACACTGTAGCAATTTTTTTTTAATTGTTACTGTAGCATGTGAGAGCTTTATACTATTCATAACTGAGTTTGTGGTGGTAACCGTGGTTCCTATTACTATGCTAAACAGGGGTATGTCATTTTGTTTAATTTTTTTATTTATGATTATAAAATCAAAACAAGTTGTTTGAATTTTGATGAATTTTTTTAATAGTTTTTAAAAACAAAAAAACAATTAAAAAATAATTAAAATTAAGAAATGTAATTGTATAATTAATTTATAAATTTAATAATGAAAAGATAAAAAAAAAATCAGAGACCAACTCTAAAAAAAACATTAGAGACGAACAAATATTAAAACTTTTAACTTAAAAAAAAAAAAAATCAAATGGAAACCAGTAAACGTACAAGATCACGTTTGAAGGTAACCGTGGGGAAAAAAAGGATCGACAAAGAGAAAACAAGGAATAAATATAGAGAGAGAGAGAGAGAGAGAGAGAGGGGAGGTTCGGACTTGGGAAGCAGCAGAACAGTTATTGATCTGATTCTACAAAAAAAAAAAAGAGGAAAAAATAACTTTTTTTCAATTTCCCCATTTCATCTTCTCCTTCTTCCTCATCATCCCCAACAAAAGCTCTAGATTCCCAATCCATATCCCAAATTCCACGCCCCGTATTCATTTTCACATTGATAATTACTATATTCATTCAACGAGTTGAATCGAATCGAAAAATGTCTCTGAACATGAAATCCATAACCCAAGCCCTAGCGAAGACCGCCGCCGTGATCGAGAAGACCGTCCAGACCACCGTCCAGGAAGTCGCCGGACCCAGGCCTCTCCAGGACTACGATCTTCTCGACCAGATTGGGTCCGCCGGTCCAGCCCTCGTCTGGAAGCTCTACTCCGCTAAGCCCGCGCGCGACTCCACTCGCTCCCACAACCAGTACCCAACCGTCTGTGTTTGGTTGCTGGACAAGAAGGCCCTGTCGGAAGCGCGTTCTCGCGCTGGCCTGTCGAAGGCAGTGGAGGACGCATTTCTGGACGTGGTGAGGGCGGACGCCGGGCGGCTCGTGAGGCTCCGGCACCCCGGCGTGGTCCACGTGGTGCAGGCGCTGGATGAGAACAAGAACGCCATGGCCATGGTCACCGAGCCGCTCTTCGCGTCGGTTGCGAATGTGCTTGGTAATGTGGAGAACATTCCCAAGGTGCCTAAGGAGCTCAAGGGGATGGTAGGTAAACCTTGAACAAATGTAATTTTGTTTGATTCTATATTTCGAGGATCAAAGGTGTTATTTTTGGTGGGTTTTCATTAGAGTTTATTTGAATATGCTTTTCTACGTGGAATTGGAATTAGAATGGAGTATAAAGGTCAATGCACATCTCAATTCTGTAGAAGCCATGATAGATAAAATCTGAAAAACATTCTGTAAAGATGGATAACTGAACTTTCTATTTTTATATATTGTTTACGGAAAAAGCCTAATTTGAAATCACAAGCCTAAAGGCTAAAGCCTTGTTCATAGATAAGAGTATAGAACAATCAATCTAGTCTTACTAGTATTGACTACTTGAATAGCTAAAAAGCCTGAAAAGAACAGATCATAAAGAGTCCTAACGTGAAAAGCTTAAACTAAGTATACATAACAAACAACTAAACAAAAATAGAAGTCTTGATAAAACACAAATTCTCTATTTTCATTAATCCTGTCATCATACTGTTACTGGCTTCAGAACTTTTATGGCTTTTAATTCACATTGTCATGGTTCTAACTTGTTAGGGCACCTGGACTCTTGTTGTCTCGAACATTGTGTTTTATGTATAATCTTTCTCTAATCCATGAAAATTATGCTTTCAAGAATGTTATTGTTTAGCAACGACCTTTATTTAAGCCAATAGCCTCTTCTTTGCGTTTCCAATCATAGTTGCAGGTTATCTTTTGGCTTCTATAGCATTTTGAAAGAGTTTGCTTTGCAGGAAATGGGACTGTTGGAGGTGAAGCATGGTTTGCTCCAAACAGCAGAATCCTTGGAGTTTCTTCATAATAACGCACGCCTTATACATCTAGCAATAGCACCTGAGGTTAGAATAGTTCACATTTTTTTAACCTTATCATTTCAGAAGATCTAGAAACGGAAGTTATAAGTTGAATACCTACATGATACACATGTAAGTTACAAAATTCACAGTAAACAGGCATGCTGGTAAATTGGATCAGAATGTTTTTGCTGCCAACTTGCCAACTTGTGTTAAGTCAGTTGGATTATGCTAAATCTGTTTCTGCCTGCAACCAAGACCAAGTTATGCAGTTTTTACACACCACCTTTTCTTCCCTTGAATGTTGGGATGAATCTGTTGTTCTACTTTTTCCCCCCTAGAATGTTCTTATTACATCAAGTGGAGCTTGGAAGCTTGCTGGATTCGGTTTTGCAGTATCCACAGATCATACCACAGCCGACTCAGCTAATTTACAGGCTTTCCATTACGCGGTGAGTGGACCATTGATGTAAGTTTAATGAGGAATTTTCAATTTAATCTTACCTACCTTTCATATTGCTTTATGTTGATGGATCCCTACTCTCTGATTCCTAAGCACATTCTTTATTTTCATTTTTTGAATGGATGTTCCTGTATTTATTTTCTTCTACTGAGGCTATGCTCAATAATTACTATGTTTAAGGGTTTTCTTTTGAGGACAGAAGTGTATGTTTAGTTTCCATGTTATTTCAAGCATTTTATTTTTTCATCAACTTCAGAGTTAGCTAACACTGTGGAATTCTCTGAATACTTTCAACTTTGTGTCACTTTGTTTCAAATAAAGCCCTTCTATTCGCATCTACAATAGTCCAATATATTTGGAATATTTTAGTTTAGGCTTCCAAGAACAAGCCCTTTGTAGCTATTTTGAGTTTTTGTAGCTATTCTGAATTTTGATACAATGTGACAAAAATTTAACAGGAATACGATGTTGAGGATTCTGTACTGCCACTTCAGCCATCATTGAACTACACTGCTCCAGAACTTGTTAGAAGTAAATCGGCTTCAGCTGGATGTCCGTCTGATATTTTCAGTTTTGGATGCCTTGCCTACCACTTGATTGCTCGCAAATCTTTATTCGACTGCCACAATAATGTCAAAATGGTGAGCTAATTTACATATCTGGTCAATTGATTGCATGAGAACTTATATTTTTCCGGATCCTTCATTGCAGTTTGGTGTTTTTGCGTGATTGACATCAAGATTTATCTGACTTTATACTAATTTAAATGCTTAGCAGGATTTTTCTTCCGTTGTTCACTGGTTAATTTGTAAATGTACAATGTGCTCATGTAGATTGACCTAGTTTTATTTTATTTGCTTTCCATTTTTAATTTCAATTCTTTTGCTCCTTTTTTGTAGTACATGAACACCTTAACTTACTTATCCAGTGATACATTCTCCTGTATTCCATCGGAGTTGGTTCCTGACTTGCAAAGGATGCTTTCTGTAAATGAGTCTTCCAGGCCAACTGCAATCGATTTTACAGGTAAACTATCAACGTTGTGAACATTATTGAAGATCTCTCTCTGTGTATAAACATTATTAATTTTATATCTAATTGACCTCTGCAGGTTTTCCCTTTTTTCGGAATGATACTAGGTTGCGTGCTCTTCGCTTCCTCGACCATATGCTTGTATGGTTTGTGTAGCTTGAGTTAATGTACACCCTTTTGGGGTAGCCAACCCATAGAGCACTATGCTAAAGTAAAACTAAGAATATAACAGTTTTGGTGATATATCTTCATTGCTTGCAGGAAAGAGATAACATGCAGAAGTCTGAGTTTTTGAAAGCATTGTCAGATATGTGGAAAGATTTTGATTCCCGTGTATTGCGGTATAAGGTTGGACTTCATCATTTCTTCATTTTGTTTTCTCAGTTTTCCAGAATATAGTGAACACTTGTAAACATATGTTGGTTAAAAGTGTTGATCTGAATGCTTCAAATACAATTATTTTGGTCGTGATTTTTTTTAACATTTTCATATCAATTTTTGAGAATCAAATGAACTTATTCAACTTTCCTTCATGATTTATTGTATAGGTGCTTCCACCTCTTTGTGCAGAACTTAGGAATTTGGTAATGCAACCCATGATTCTACCCATGGTTCTCACCATAGCAGAGGCGCAGGTATTATTTTCTTTGGTGCTGACTGTCTTTTGTATTTAGATAGTGATAACACTTAAACTGTGAAATCCAATTTGATTATTAGATCTCATAATTGATGTTAGAAGCTTAGAGGATAGTTCTTGAATGATGTTCTAAAATCACTGTAGGAAAAAAATGATTTTGAGCTATCAACACTACCAGCTCTTGTTCCTGTTCTGAGTACTGCAGTGGGTGAGACATTGTTGCTGCTAGTCAAGCATGCAGAACTTATAATCAACAAGGTAATGGAAACGTTATGATGTCTTTCTGCTCATTCTCTGTTGATGTTCATTCAATTTTCTTTTATCAAGCTCTTGTTCTGTATTTCATTGATGTAGACTAGTCAAGAGCACTTGATATCACATGTCCTGCCGATGATTGTCCGGGCTTATGATGACAGCGATGCTCGCATACAGGAGGAAGTTCTGAGAAAGTCTGCTTTCCTTGCTAAGCAACTGGATGATCAGGTGACTATTATTCGCTTAATTCTTAGAATTTTTCTCCATTATTTTCTTGTTACTTGACCAGCATTTTAAGGGAGACTATAATTTTACTCTGATATTTATATTTCTCCTTGTCCAGCTAGTAAAACAAGCAATATTACCTCGTGTGCATGGATTGGCTCTTAAAACAACAGTTGCAGCGGTATGTTTGTGTAGTGAATGTTCTGGCCATTTTACTTTTTGCCTTGTTGTCTTGTTATCAGCATTACCAGCACTTGCGTCTTAGAAATTTTTGACACGTTCCGTACAGTAACCTATTAGATGAGATACTCTCAAAGTTATAACTTTGTTGTGCGTTATCAACAGTCAAAATATATTTTTTGTGTTCTTATGCATGCAAACGACTATAAGTTTATATGAGTTAGTTGGCTCAAGTGAGGCCAGCTTATTTCCATGGAATCTTGTGACTAGTTCAAATGTTCTCCAAATGAATTACAGTGTACTCTTTACGTGAATTTGTGTGGGGTTTTTCACCAAAACGTAGAGGTTTTGGTTTGAGTTTCCTTTCTTTGGCAGGTAAGAGTCAATGCTTTGTTATGTTTGGGAGATTTGGTTCCCACACTTGATAAACATGCTATTCTGGAAATCTTGCAAACTATTCATCGTTGTACGGCAGTTGACCGTTCTGCTCCTACCCTCATGTGCACTCTTGGGGTTGCAAACTCAATTCTTAAGCAGGTAACTGTTCCAACCATGATGCAATCTTCAAGCGTATTTGTATCTCATTGATTTATGGTTGACCAAATTTCCATGTGTATCCTTTTTGTGCAGTATGGACTAGAATTTACTGCAGAACATGTACTTCCCTTAATCACGCCTCTTCTCACTGCCCAACAATTAAATGTTCAGCAGTTTGCCAAATATATGCTTTTTGTCAAGGATATCCTCAGGTATCAACATGTGCTGCATCTGTCTTTGTGGGTGTAATCACTGGTCTGCATGCGTGCACTTATGCACCCGGGCATTTTGTTGTTCAACTTCTCTGACCTTTACTTGGGATGTTAATTGCTCAAACTGTCTTATTTTTTGCTTTATGGCAGGAAGATAGAAGAAAAACGAGGAGTTTCTGTGATGGATTCTGGAATTCCAGAGGTTAAACCATCTCCTCATGCAAATGGGCTCCAACCTCAAATCTTAGGCAGACCTACCAGAAACACTACCTCCACGACAAAGAAAACTCCTGCCTGGGATGAAGATTGGGGTCCCACTACAAAACAATGTGCCCCTTCTGTCCCAAATTCTGTTAACAGCATCACCAGCTCCACTCAGCCTGTTGAAATTGAATCGGTTTTTGCAACTTCTTCACAACCACCCCAATCCTTGCTGGTTCCTATGGTTTCTAATCATCAACCAGCCTCATCATGCCCGCCAGTTGACATAGAGTGGCCCCCTCGCCAATCTTCTGGAGCTACCCCACATATTGGTGGTTCAGAGAAGCAATTGAACATAGGAGCATCGTCTGATTCTAGTTTCAATGATATAGATCCTTTTGCCAATTGGCCCCCTCGGCCTAGTGGCTCAGCAAGTGGTATTGGGGCTTCTAACAATGGCATAACTGGGTCATCGATGACCAAATATGGTTCTGGATCAATCTCAAATACATCAAACGGCATGAATTTCCAGAGCAACAATAGCACTAGTTGGGCCTTTGACGCTCTAAGTTCTGTTGAGCCAGTGAGACAGAGTCAAGGCAATTCTGTGGCTTCCGGTAGTTTAGGGAGTCTTAATTCGCAGAACTCCCTTGGGTTTTTGAAACAGAATCAGGGGGTGGCTTTATCAAATACTGGGATTGAAAAGAAAGTGACAGATATTGGGTCCATTTTCACTTCCAGCAAGAATGAGCAGACGGCACCTAGGCTTGCTCCTCCCCCATCAACTGCTGTGGGCAGGGGAAGGGGAAGAGGAAGGGGGGTTGCCGCAGCTACTCGGTATAGCCAAGTCACATCAACGTCAGAGCAGCCACCCCTTTTAGATCTCCTATAATAGGTTGATTGTACCATCCTATCATTTTATATGTAAAGAGATAAAGAAAACAGAGAAAATGAGATTTTGGATCAACCCTTACGTGCAACAATCTGGTACAATATGGAGATTGATTGTGTAAAATATACTGGGGACGTCAGTACATATTCTTGGCAACTGCAGCAGCCCGGGGGTTGGCAAATATTTGTTGTGAAAATGGTTTGTTGTTATTCTCTTGTAGCTTATTGCGACTTGTCTCGTACAGTTTTGCATTCAATTGCTTTTTCCCCCTCTGAATTTCTTGTCTAATTTAGTACAATTTTGATGTTAAAAACATTGTAATAGTGTATTCTTGGAAGCAGTCCTAGTTACCACAACCGGGCATAGAAATAATAAAAGTTTGAAGTTGGCTGGTTGCTGCTTGAAATCTATTCAATAGGTTCTGAGTTTCGAGTTCTTTTATTTGCTTTCGAGGAAATAGATCTAAAGTCTTTCTCTGATTTGCTTTTTTAAGCGCAAAATTTGGTTGTGAGCAAAGTTTTTTGGAGGTTCTTGATGTAAAAGAAGAGCGTATTTCTGGCCGATCTGAATTTTGTCGTGTTCTATCAAATTTGTATATACTTGTTACTATTATTTTTCTTAATTTAGTATGATGACATTTGTGTTAGGGTCCTGCCAGATTGGTAGTTTCATGCAAGTCTAGCAGTCAAACTAGAGGATTGGTGTGGCTTAGTCTTGGAGGCAGATGGTCCTCGAAACCCGCTTCTCCTTTTTAGTTTCCCTTATTCTGTCACTTGATTTCCATTGTAACTCCATATCAGTTTGTATTTCAATTCAAATAAGTTTAGACCCTATTTTCCTTTGATGTTTATCATATATTTCTGGAAATCATGGGGGTTGTATGCTAGTGAGATTGAGGAATCTATCCTCCTAACAATTTGTCATTTACCAACGACGCTATTGCTCGTGTCAAGCAAAGCGTTTCCTGAATAGTTATCTTAATTTCTGTTGTTTAACAGGACTAATTCATTTATAGCATTAAATCATTAATCATGACTCGTTCTTCCTATGAAATATGGTTGTTTCTGTTCTGTTATCCTCTATTTTTTTTCTTTTTTTCTTTTTTTTTTTGCCTTGCTTGAAGGTGAAGGGTGATTATACAATCAAGACATTACAGCCTTGTTAAGAAAAAGCTCTGGAACCTGGTTCCAAAGGAAAGATTTATAATGGTGAATCTTTTTATTTATTTGTTTTTTAAAACTTTGTTCCGTAGGTTTTTGTACTAGAAAAGATGACTGCATGGATATAGCTCTCCTTCTGTAGTTTTCTCATTTGGAACAATTGCAAGTTTATCTGGCTAATAAAAAGCTTTTTCTGCTCCATTGGAAAAGACACGAGGCTTTGTTATTTTTTTTTAAACCAGCAATCAAGCAAGACAACTTTCATTTTGTCGCATTCAAATAACACAACGAAAATTACATCTTGTTTGCATAACAAGATGTAATTTTCGTTGTGTTATTTGAATGCGACAAAATGAAAGTTGTCTTGCTTGATTGCTCAAACAAGATGTAATTTTCGTTGTGTTATTTGAATGCGACAAAATGAAAGTTGTCTTGCTTGATTGCTGGTTTAAAAAATATAACAAAGCCTCGTGTCTTTTCCAATGGAGCAGAAAATATTGTAGTCCTATAAAGCAGTAGTTTTAAATGCTACAAAAAAAATATTTATGCATGTTCAAGCCCAGTCATCCTCTTAGATTGTTGAGAAATAACAGCAGCAGTTGATGGATTCCGAAACAAAACAATCTTGTAGCCATCATAGTATGAGTCCATGCCTTCTGCCATGATTCGACATGCCAATGCACCACCAATCCCTCCTCCACTTTTTGCCAACTCATAGATGTTGCCGTAGAGGGTGTTCAAGAAGGCATCCCTACTGCTCTCATTGTATCCCAAGTCTTTCTGTGGTTTCCCGAATTTGGAGAAAACTAGAGGCTTCTTCAATATTGTTCTCGAGTCTGTCAAGTGACTTGTCAGCCTTCTTTGCACAAAAGTCATTTGCGCATTGTCGCTTTGTCCAGACAGCCTGAGTGAAGAAAATTTTTCATTACTTTTTATTAGGTCGATTAGGGACGTAATTAATCAGTTGTTTACGTGTGGATCAATAAAGATAAACTTGGGGTCATTTACCATTGATCAGGATATGCATGGATGGTTGTGAAGTCGACCTCCTTAATTTGATTGTTGGTGATGAAGTCTCTGCCTACTTGGTAGGTGCCAGGATTGTACTGCTTTCTGTCTGGAATGGAGTCCCCATAGAAACCCTCCATTCCTATCTCCAATAGGTGCTTCTGGTCCATTGATTTCACATAGCTTGCCATCTCTTGAACCCATCCCTGTATACATAGATATTGGTAAATTACATGCAAATTTTTTTTGTCTGTTTATCATGATTAGGAACACAATTATCACATTAGTTAGTAGTACATTAAAGCTGTCACATAACTTGTATAATAGGACAATTTTTTTCCCTACATTTCTCTTTTGTTGATATGCATACGATGATGCATCATTAACGAAGATGAATAATGCATAAAATATGGTGATCAAGTTTGGAGAATGTTAATATTGTATATGAGGGGTCACATTGACAGTCTTGCCAGATATATCAGCGTTGCAGCGGGCCTCATTCATGAGTTCCCAAGCCATGATGGTGGAGTCATCTTTGTAAGCTACTCTACCGAATGTGTTGATCCTTGTTAGCACTTTCTGCAACACTTGTACATAACAAGAAAATTAATATATATATATATATATATATATATATTTCAAACACTAGGAAAAAATAAATAAATAATAAACAAAAACTAAAAAAGGGGGTTACCTTGATATGGTTTTTGTAGTAGGACTTGACAACTGCATTGGTGCAGAAGTCATCGTCACCAGTAACAGGCAGTCCAGCGCTTCTGGCCCACTGAACACACTGGGCCTTCCCTCCATGTTCTTTGTAATTGTTGCACACACAAACCCAATATCAGCTTCACCCCACACTTTCTTGCCTCCGATGTTACAAAATCAGGTCCCTGAAAATACTCAATTAGCAAACATCTAGCACATTCAGCACAAAATCAAGTCCTCAAAATTAAGTTAATGAGATGGCTAAAGGGAGAAAAGGAAAAAACATCCAAATATATTATGCATATTTTATTTGTTACCTTTGTTAACTATTATATTACCCATCTACCTATGAGATAGTACTACAATCAAATATAAAGATCATAACATGTCACCAAGTAATAAATAAAATGTGTAACATAAGATTGAAAATAACTTGAAAGACGGCCTCATTGTAAACTCCGGGAGACATTTGAAGAGCTTGGTCACCTCCATCGCTGAATGCCTACGTCCTGCAGACGGTGAGGCCTGCGGCGGCAGCATCCCTAAAGACGTCGGAGATCATGAACCTGCGACTCGGCTGCGACGCCACTGCATCATCCATTAGGAGTTAAATCCATTGAACAAGAATGGAGAAGCATCCACAATGAACTCTGTGCCCCTTGTATTAACCAACCACAACTTGGCCTTCACAAACTAGACCCACAACAAGGAGAAGAATTACTTTGCAAACAAAAGTAATTTTCATCATTGTTGCTTGTTATTGAACCAATGTAGTTAATTATAGTATTGGGAAATTTTTGAGATGATCAAGAATATCAATTATTTTGTGTGTGAGAAATTGTTGATGGGATGTTAGCTAATTTATAGGGAAGGAAGTTAGAGAAGTGAGATTAAGAGATGTTCGGTTACAACAAAAATTTGCAAAATGAAGAAAGAGGGGGCTAACTGCTCATGGTTGGATTGCATGTGGGTAGTTTTTTGATGACATGGACCAAACAAGCCAAAACCATGGGTCTTCTTCATCTCCATAGAGTTAAAATTTTGCAAAGGTCCGTGTCACAGTTTATACTTTTAGGAGGTTACATGTGGGTACTCATATGCATACCTTCAAGATTTACTCACAATTTTTGACGTGGGCTAAACCAACCCAAAACTGTGGGTCTTCTTGTGAGTAAATCTTTCTTATCCTCATGGAGTTAAACTCTTGTTAAACCCAAAACTACGGGTAGTGTAGTGTAATAAGTAGTATATTTATGAGAGAAAGGCCCACTGTTTTATGCATAGCAGGATTTAATCTAATACAGTTTATATAGTGTTTGTGTTTTCTTAAGTTTCATACATGTATCATCATTCTTTTTTTTGGGTGAATAATGGCGGTGGGAAGGAGCAACAAGCCCTTGCTTCCTAGGACGTGACCTATGTATGGGTTAAATGTCCATGGTCAGAATTATTTATCTGGGAGACGAAGTACGTCTTAATAACATTGAGCTAGTAGTCTGGAAATAAGTCTCAAGTATTTTTATGACTGAGATTCAAACTTGAGCACCCGGAAACGAGGGAAATAATATATATACATATATACATATATATATATATGTATATATGGATAGTGGAGGCAATTCATGTAGAACCACTTACATAATGACGATAACTTATCAATATGCATGACAATACAGTACCAGTGGTGCTCAAATTGGCGAGCGAATTTAATAAATTTTGTGTCTCTGACGACGTAGGTCAGGTGACCAAATCATATCATGTGACCAGTGGACGGCCGGTTGTTTAAGCTCGCTGATGTTAACCACCTTATTGCATCTGCAATCTGCAGAGTGCATGTACACTCAGAAAATTAACTAACTATTAAAAAATTATGATATGTATATAACTTCAACGTATTAATGCGCATGCTACATTCCATCATCAGCTCTCAAGGAATTGAGAAATGAGAAATTTTTATTTTTTGGACTGACACAAGTTTTAACGGCGTTTGCTTTGAAATAGAAGTAATATTCGGATTTTGGGGGTGTCAGATCTCAGTTGCAAATTTATTAAAAAAGGCAGTCCATTAATAATATTATATTTATACGGCGTACCAAATTGTAAGGATAGAGTTTGAAGATGTCGTCATTATTAAACTGATAAGTGCACACTATCGGCTTTTTGTTGCTATGCCTGTAAGAACCAGGAAGCCGCCGCAAATGCCATCCAATATCAAAATCCGGCCTCAACCGCTCTCACCGCCAATGCTCCCTGGGCCTTAGCTTCACTAACCAGGACCCAGATTGGCCCATTGGAAATGGCTGGCCCAATAATAGCTGCACTTTTGACAAGAGAGACAGAAATTTCAAATCTCATCTAATGCTCGGCCCTCCTTCGAAATGCAAACATACATTATTTTACACGTAAATGATGAATTGACTTCAAAGTTCCTAAGTTTTGATGTCCTAATTTATAAGTTACACTATTATGGAATTATGCCAAGAAAAGATGAAGTTAACATTGTTGCCTAGAATTACTGTTCAAAAGAATTGAATCAAGGTATCATTGTTCTCTTCTATTGCTGTTCAACAGAATTGAGTCTCAAAGTATTCTATCCTTTAAGTGGCAAATAACATTTCTTATCTGACTTTTTTTTTTTGGAAGTAAATAGCATGTGAGGTAAGTAACATATTAACACTGTAAATTTATAATTAAATAAATCATAAATATGTTTTTACCTCAAATATTTAAAATATTATATTTATTTCTTTAAGGTTAAAAAAAAAAATGCAATTTACTGTGATTAAATTGGTACCAGTGTGAATAAGATATACATCGCTTTTAAAGATTTGGTATTAGAATAATATTAGAATAAATACTTTTTATGACAAGATTTGGGCTTCATTTACAAGTGAAGTGTAGCATGAGTTGCACAGGTTTTTTGATTAGGTGCACATGTTTACACTGATTCTTTGTGTTGGTGCACATATAGGTTGCACATATCACAGGTTTTTTGTTTCTTGTTAGCTGCATATATCTTAGGTGCATACACAACTGCATAGTTATTGGTCCTTCCAACTTCAGCAGCTTTTCCTTTTGTGTACACAAAGAAAGTGTATTTCATATTGAAATACGAAATCAAAGTAATTATCTAATTAATTTGTTTTTATGAAAGTATATAGCATTTCTTTTTTGAAATTCAATCTCCTTTTTAATCCAACACAATATTATATGTCAATTAGTCAATTCAAGTTAAATAAGTGTGTTATGAACAATTTAATGTGTCAAATTATTCATCAATTATAATACAAAATAAGTAAATTCAACAACAGGATAAAACAAAAAAATTAACAAAAACAAAATACAATCAATATTCAAACAAAAAACTAATAAACAAAATCGTAAAATAACTTAAATTATCCAACAAATCAGAAAATAAATTAATATAGATTCCAAGATAAAGTGTCCAAAAGGTGACAAATTAGTCCCTAACATTACAAAAAAGGTGACAAATTAGTCTCAAACTTTACTAAAAAAAGTGACAAATTCGTCACTTAGACCAAGTCCCCTTGTTTAATATAGACAGCAAAACCCATTAAATTTTCTTCAAATATTATCTGGATTTCCATTAAATACAACAAAAACATGCCAAAACAATAAGATTAATAGCAATAATATTGCAAAAACATAATCTACAAGCTACAAATTGAGGAGGACGACGATCTTGATCTCTCATTTAGGCTTCCAAATCATTAATTCTTTGCAACAAACTTGGAATAATATCCTTGACCCTGCACACGTTAGTGGATCATACTATCTAAAAAACTCATATCCGTCCGTCTTCACATAAAGAGAAAACAATGATTAAGACAAAGTTTCAAATTTCTGAAATAAATTCTTAAAAAAAAAAAACATATTAAAACAAAGGATAACACCCACTTACATCAGCATTCTCACAAATATAAAACCTCCGACCTAGGTTCGCATCAGTCCATGTAGTAAGCATCTTGCTCGGCCTCAAACAAGGACAAAAGTATATCGGCGGTTAGCTTACCATTGTTGCTGGCAGAGATAGAAGCCAATGAAATTTTCGGCCCAAATTTTATGTCACATTATCCAAAACAAAACTCTAACTCATATGCCTAATTTTTCCCTCCAAACATCCATTTACTAAAATGCCCTTAAAATAGGCTCCATGTGCTCCTCACATGAAGTCTAAATTGACGTTTGTTAATCATGTTAGTCTTCTAGCGTCAAATCTAAAACATTAGGCCCAGATAAATAAAAAAAAGGTTGAGGATCAAATTACAACTTTGTAGAAAGATTGGGGACTAAATGAGCTATTTTTCCTAATTTTTATTAAATTTATTTATACTTAAACCTCTTCATGCAATCTTTATAAATATTATTTCTCTTCTGTCTTTCCTAAATAATTTATTATTAACTTTGTCCCGTTAAAATAATTTTTTTTTAAAAGTGTTATGCTTTATCTTTCTTTAATAAGTTAAACTCAAACAATAATAGTAAATCAAGAAAAAAAAAAAACTAAACTTTTAAGAAAATTTTAGTTTGCATAGCAAATAAATACGTACATCCTGTCAACTATTTTATAGTACTAAGAGCTGATTAAAATGATAGTTTTTAAAGTCTTTCATGTTACTTAACTTATGTATTCTCTACAACAAAACTTAATTTTGCCATTGAGTGGGGTTTATAGTCCCGTGAGGTTAAATATGATTGCTCTAAACCTATATAAACGGATTAGTTTGACTTGGGCGAACTGATCACATTCATCGATTTGGTGAGCATCGATCTCTAAATAAAACATAGCTCCTTGGTTTTTGAGACCTTTTCCAAAAGAATTCTAATTAGTCTAATACTAATTACTAATAAAGAATTCAAGTAGAGGCAACTTAGTCTCAAAGCACGGGAAGAAAATAGACAAAGGCATATTTAGAGTAATCCCAAGAAAAGAGAATCAAATAGAAAAGCAGCACTTCATTAACAATGGTCATGTCAAACATCTTTAATTTAGCTTTGGAGCCAATTTCTTAATTAGCACCATTAACGCCTCCACTTCTCCCCTACAATATGACAAAAAAGCAATACATGCATGCAAATTTCAAGAAAAAAAGCATGCCTACAATATTTGGTTTTTTTATTTTAATTTTTTAGTTTTTTATCTTTTTTTTTGTGGGTGCCTCAAATTAAATAATAATTTTATTTGAAAATAAAATTTTTTTTGTACGGACTATAGGCCATTAGGGAATCAAGAAAAGAAGATGAGACAAACAAAAGAAATTAGCATCTTGAGGGGAGGTTTAATTTCACTCGAATTGAGGATAATTTCCAATGTTGTCTGTTTTCTGATTCCATTTTTGGTTCGGCAACATTTCAATTTTTAAGTACATTCGGACCCTTCTAATGGCGCATGAACTATATATAATGTTGTTTACTATGGATAAGAATAAAAAAAAAATTGGATAAATGAGGGCAGATTAGTTGGTTGTAAATCCCTCTATTCCAACCATAAATTGAAAATTTGAGTCACATTTAGCTCCATTCAAAAGTGGTTACATTCTTCTCCCCTTATATTAATATCTATATACGAAAACTTAGCCATGTTATAGTGCGTGATATATGTACTTTCGTTGGTTTTTTTTTTTTTTTTTTTTTGGGCCACAGTCCATTGTGTTTTTTGATTGACCAAATTGTGGAACAATCACTCAATAGGGGTCCCTTGTGGGGCTCATTCTTTCTAGCTAATTGAAGAAAAGGCCGGCTCATTTAAAAAAAAAAAAAAGTTGAAAACAATAACAATGAGATTTAAATAAACACAAACATATAGGAGACTACGTATGCCATGTGTGAGTAGGTGGACATATATGAATCATGGGTGATTTTTGTTTATGCTAATTGAGTGAGATTTAGTCTCATTTTTTTTCATAGTGCCATTGGTTATAAATAACAATGCTTTTTTAATTATTTGAGGTCAACTTAAGTGGTTGAAGCATGTGTCCAACAAGATTTGAATTTTAATTAAAAAAAAAGAACCATAGCCCTCACACCATATAGAAATGAATGAATGAATAAATAAAAATAACAGTGTTCTTTGGTAACGAAAAGATTGCAATAGTTTGGTTTTGAATTAGTTACATAAGCGAGCTCAGTTATTGCATGGAATTTGCAGTTTTGGTGAATATTTCGACGTACTTAGAAAAGAAGTTGAAAGCAACTGAGTTAATTCAACGCCTTATACATGGGAGAATATTATGTTCCCCACGAAAAGCAAAGACCAACAATAACAATAATACCTTAACAAGGAAAAAAAATGACGACTTTAAAACTAATTAAAAAGCCTAAATTTGCGGTCTACACAGTGAATGGCTTAGGCTTTGGGATAATGATCATACTTTAAAGTACCTAGTACTCCTTTATAGTCTATTTAAAGGAATCTGAAACTCATGAAACACAAAAACAAAACAACATATTGATATTAAGAGCTGAAACTTTCTTGCTCTCTAAAAAGTAGTGCTATATTGTACCGAATTAATATGACAATGTTGAGATTTTTCCAGCTAGAGCTAATCTTGCTTTGGCTCTCTGTGTTTTTGGTGGGCAATGCTAGTAGCGTGGAAGCTAATTATGTTAATTACAGAGATGCATTAGCAAAGTCTATATTGTTCTTTGAGGGGCAAAGATCCGGGAGGCTGCCAAACACCCAACAAATAAGATGGAGGTCTAACTGTGGCCTTTATGATGGTCTTGCTCATGTACGTACCCACTTTGTGTGTGTGTGTGTGTGGGGTCACACGTTGTGTTGTGTTTTCTTTTGTTCATGTTGCTTGCTTGTAGCCATATAAGCTAATGAGGACTTCATTAAAGTCTACCTCTTTCTTTAAGGAATTTTTCTTTCGTAAAACCAACATAGTTCTTATTCATGATAGGCGGGTCAATACTAAATTTACATGTCTTTTTTTTCTTCTCTGTCAACCTTAAAAATATGGTATTTTAGTTGTCTTGAGTTGGAATCATGTCATTGTGTCATAATTCATATTGCAACCTCTAATACATATGCTTATTGTATAGTATCATAAGCTAGGCTTTCTAATTGATTTTTCTCAGCATACAGGTACTTTTTACTGCTCCTATTCCTGATCCAAGGTTAGTTATGTACAAAGTTGCTCATGTCAACTAGACCACTCAAACACTTTTTCTTTTTCTTTTTTTTAAAAAAATTGTTTTTGGTAGGGCAAAGAAAGAGAAAAAAAAAACAGAAATGATAAAGATATTTCGGGAGGTTTAAAAAGAATTAAGCATGTTTACATACAGGTTTATAGCCACACACAGACAAGGAGGGCGGCCTAAACTTTTTCTTTCAATAGTGTGTATAAAATTTTATAAAAATTATTTTCCACCCTCCTAAAAATATATCCCCCGAAATTCTGTATTTCTTTTATTTAATTTTTCTTGATAATAGTAATATACATTTTGCTCCTCTTAACTAAATTTTCTGGCTCTGTCCCATTTACATAGGCTTTAGTTCTAATTTGACGTAAAAAAATTAAAGTAGAATTGTGTCATTAATGTTTTTTCTCATATCTTACCATATAATTCTCTCAATGAAACTTCCTTTTTTCTCCTGCTATACATGTATTAAGGATGAGCTGTTGTGGGGATCTGCATGACTACTAAGAGCAACAAACAATGTTTATTACTACAATTTCTTGAAGTCTTTGCGAGCTAGTGACTCAACAAACATCTTCAGCTGGGACAACAAATATGTCGGTGCTTATGTTCTTTCATCAAGGGTAAATTTTTTTGAATAAAGTTTATTGGCTTTCTCAACTTTCAACCAAGTTTTAACCGAGTTACAAGAGTGTTTGATGAAATGATTTTCATTAATTTTGTAGAGGAGCATTGTTGAAGAAAGATAACAACTTTGAGGAGTTCAAACAACAAGCTCAGCAATTCATGTGCCGGATTTTGCCCACCTCACCCTATTCAAGTACACAATATACACAAGGTAAGCATGACGATTCAACGTAATATGGGACTAATTTTCCAGTATCAGCAGAGAAATATGCATGTGTTCCATTAATTAATATTTTATTACGACGTGATTATATTGGATTCGTTGCAGGAGGGCTCATGTACAAGCTACCTTTAAGTAATCTGCAATATGTTACGGCAATAACATTCTTACTGCCTATTCCAAGTACATGTCAGCCACTAGGCAACTTTCAACTGTGGCAACCTCTTTGTCACTCCAATCACCTTAAAATTTTTTGCCCAGAGACAGGTCTGCATAGTTGCCAATGTGTATATAAATATATGTAACCGTTACCGGTGATTACATATCTTATTTGATATATAAACATGAATTATTTCTAATTTTATTTTTGAACCCTTGTGATTATTAGGTAGACTACATATTAGGGGTGAACCCTTTGAAAATGTCCTACATGGTGGGGTGCCATACTATCCCAAAAGGGTTCACCATAGAGGATCCTCATTGCCCTCGTTGTCAAGACATCCACAGTCCTTTGGTTGTGAAGGTGGTTTCCAGCCATTCTTCTACTCCGCTAACCCAAGCCCTAACATCTTAATCGGAGCCGTTGTGGGAGGACCCAACTAGAACGATGGCTACTCGGATGATCGTACCGATTATAGCCATTCCAAACCCGCAACCTACGTCAATGCTGCCAATGTTGGACCATTAGCATACTTTGCCGGGGGCTGCAGAGGTTAGATGGAATTTCCTTTCAGAGGAAAAAAGGGAAAAGGAAAAAGAAGTTAAAATGAGTGCTTTACTTTAGGGGTTGGAAGCAACTTATCATGCTTGTCCCCTAAATGTGGGATTTGTGCCACACCAAAAAATTCAGAAAGTGGTGCGATTTGCAGTTGTTACAAAAAATTCGCAATCTAAGAATCTAATTTGTGATGCTACACTTGATCAATGTTAATTACTAGACTCTCTTGACTCGACCCAAAAAAAGGTTTTTAACTATTGATGTCACTTCCTTGCACACCGAACTTTATTGCTGAGGGAGATATAATAACTCGGTAGCAGTTTTGTATTTTATTTCTTTAATGCTGCACAGAGAGAGAGAGTAAAAGAAAAAAAAAATTGTTTACGGAGCACCGTTGTTTTAATTTATTTTGGGGGGAGAAAAGGAAGTATATTCGTCAAATGTCAACTCATAGCAACCAACAAAGTGGAGATGCTAGCTTCAGCGTAATATGTGTGAAAATGGAACAAAACATTCCTGCATAGAGGATGAAAAAAAAAGAAAGAAGAGGTTTACGCCTAAAACCTAAAGGAACTACTCTGAATGCACAACCTGTATCAATACAGCAGGAGTCAAGCAATGACATTCTTGGTCATTCTTCAAAAACGATCTTACAAATCACTATTACAACCTTAATCAAATAAAGTCATCATATATATATATAGTTCTATGTACGATTATGCATAAGCACCAATAATGGCAAGCACAAGGACGGACTAGCTTGTGACTCGCTATTGACAAGTAACTTTATCCGAATTCATGCTACTTTGTGCAAGCATTCTGAGCTAGCAAATAAGGAAGATATATCTTGGCAGTACAACAAATTACGCATGGAAACACGGGTAGATGACCAAACACAGCATCCAACACAACAAACTAGCTTGTGACTTGCAACGATCAGTATTCTTAGGCTCTTTTACACCCAGGCAAGTATACCACTTGAAATGATCACCGAAAAGAGTTATCAAGGTGTGAGAATTTGGTCTCCAACAAAGTCATAGGAGAGTTAGTAAGGAGGGTAGGAAACTGGATCACTTGCATTGACGCGGCGTGACCTAGAACGATCGATGCTATTTAATGTTGCCCCGAAAACCCGTCGACTATATTCAAAATTTTTAGCATCATAATGTGATCCGTATCCATTAGAATGATTACTTACACCGGGAGAAGGAGGCACTGAATGTTAAGAGAGAGAATAAACTTTAGTAACCTTGAAATGAAACAGCAATAAAAATTCTTTTGAGGTTTGAACAATAACAGGATTTAATTGTTAAACACGAAGAACATAAATGACCTTGGGGATAATTTACTGGGTGAGATGAAAATCTGGAAGATGTTATCATCCTTTCTGTTTCGTTAATCGGTATCGGTATCGGATTTGATCTTGGTCTGTTAGGAGCATTTGATGTGGGAGTAAGCCCAGTGGGCGTATTAAGCTTGTCTTGACCTGAAATCTGTAAATCCAAGGCATTGTACAAGTTATCAACATTCGAAACCATCTTATTGCTGACATCCACTTTATCATGAGCAGATATCACTTGGTTTCAATCAAACATAACTAATATTGATCTTCACTCTAATTTATCGGAATTTTATGATACTATACACAACGATTGGCATTGGGATACCAAATTTACCATAAAGTTGCTTGAGAGTGTAGAAAAGCATGAATTGCAGCAAGATGCATACCGCAAACTTAAGCGTTCGATTGTAGAGAGTGACCAGACCAGAGAAAAGCCTCACAGCATAATCAGCAATCTCCTCGGTTTCGTATTCTGCAAAGGCATAACCTTTGGGTTTCTCGGTTTCCTTGTCTCGAGGAATGTACAAATCAACCACTCGCCCTGCTTGGATCAGAATATCATACAGCACCCTATCACTCACCCGCTCATCCAAATTTCCTGTTCAATATGGCAACCACATTACCAAGTGTTAAGACACAATAAAATAATTTCATATAAAAGAAACTTTCCAAGGAAGACGAAACACAACATATTATATACAAACGGTCATAATATGGATGAATCAAGCTACTCCTCTAAAATCCAAGTGACATTGTTAAGGCTCGAATTGATCTGGAAATATTAGTTTAATTAGTCAATTAATTGGAGAAAAGAGTATGAACAAAAAAGTCAATTTGCTGTTCAACATGATGTCTTGGGGTCTTGGGGGAAAAACTAAAATAATAAACCAATAAAAGAAAAGAGAAAGAGAAAGCATAAATTAGATGAGAATTCTTGAATTCTAAGCATTTTTCTTCGACGAATGCTTATTGCACTTGAAAAGTGAATATTCAAAGACGCCATAACACTATGGTATTCCAGAATTTTTTTTTTGAAATTTGGTATTCCAGAACTTAATCTCCGGAACTTTTTTTTTTTCAATTATACATTATTATTTCCCGTTACAACCGAAAAGGAAAAGATCTAAGAAAAATAAGAAGAAATAAAAAATTTGAACTTGCAATAAATAATTTAGTGTTAATTAACTTTTTGCTCTAGAATCAAACACATCCTAGATACTCCATTAACGATAGCTAGATTTATTTCAAAAAATACTTTCAAAAAAATTCCCCTTTTCTAAAGTCCTTAGAAGCTAAGGATTGAAGAAGCAAGGCAAAACTGACCGATATATATGGTGGAATTAGAGCTTCCCGACATCGTTGCAGTTACTTGTTCTCAGTCCAGATCGAAACCCTAGCTCAGAAAACGACGCCGTACGAAGCGAAGAAAGGAGGTCCTCTTTATTTCTTTCATTCTGGTGTCCACCTTGCTCATGCTTTTCAAAGAAGAGAATTATAGGGGAGTCTAGGCCAATAATTACAAAGTGATGTCGTTTTGGTTTGCTAATGTTGGCGGGTTGTGATAAGCTACATTGTGCTCGTGTTAGATACGACATATGGGCACAGAACCCAACGATGTCAAAAATAAAAAAACGACGTCCCCCTTAAAGGAGGAAGTTAACATCCTAGGATAAGGCATCACATTTTTGAGGGAAAAAATTTGGACGTTCACGGAATAAACAAGTACCAAGAGAATTGCTTAGAGAAAAAGAAAAACAAGAAAACCATAGATCGCAAATTATTTACTTCTTTTTTAAAAAAAATACTATTTTTTTACGGATAGATTTGTGAATTAAATAAATGAGAAATCACAAGTTGGTTGTTAGCATTTGGTGCCACAAATTGGAGCTAGTGCTTAATAGGTTGCTGCCTATTATAATCTCAATGAAAATAGTGCTCTTGGTTCTTCTATAAAGGACATTTTAGTTGCCAAGGCAATGCAATTCTCTGTTTTCTTGTACATCCAAAATCAAATTGATAGCATACTCATGTGAATGTAATTGTTTCATTAGCATGTATTCAGTCATCAGAAGAGATCAAGTGATCCTTCAGGCCGCGAACAACAACAGAGCAAATCGTGAACTTAAAAGTGATTATGAAGAAAATCAAGAGTGCAAGTGCATGATCTTGAGCCATGATAGTCAAACACAGTCGGTTCTGTGGAAGAACAGCTAGGCTCATCTGCGCAACAAAACCAACAAGAAGAAAAACACAAGACAGCACCACTCGGAAACCATTTGAAAGGATTGCAAGATGTATATTTCCAACTCTCCGAACTCCAAATGAACTCCGCCGGCAATATTCTGTAGCATGAACAGAAAAAAGACACAAGCTTATCCTAGAATCATATCAAAATAGAGATAATAAAAAAGTCAATTTGCCAAAGTCCTTGCAGAGTCTTGACATCTATTCATCATCCACAAACCCAAGTCCTTTCACAGCCTGAGCGTGCCGTAATAAAATCTCTCGAATATTAAGAAAATAACTTGTCAAATACTAGTCTAAATTCACACATCCACATCCACATCCACATCATAATTAACCCCAAAGGACTGAAAAATATCAAACAGAGAAAAACTACACAGAAAGTAGAAATCACAAACCTTACATCTGAACTGGCATAATCACCTCAATGATCTGAAACAAAACATAAATTATTAGTTCCACAGGCACCAAATTGTACATAAAACCAGCACATTTGCATTGCTAAAGGAACATAGGCAAGCGCGATTGTACTCTTATAGTTCTTTTTTCAAGTATTTTATGCGCTTATGACTCACCCATAATCCTGAAAGATGAAAGCCATTTTTTCAATCGAGTACAGTCAATTTTATAGAATTAAAATCAGAGAAAAAAAACAGGGGACTGATTATGTACAGAAGGTTCAAGAGAACGCAATGCACGTTATCGTTCCCAACATTCCAAGAGCAAAGCAAAGCAAACCATCTTAAATACGTGGCATCATCTTCCTCAAACACCAACAGGCAGCACATTGACTAGCACTGCATATTGGCTCCTCCTAAGATCCCAACAGCCAACAGGTAACCACTCATGAATCTTGAGCGTCCACACTGATTTCCAAAAGGAGTCAAAGTCCTAGAAATTAGACTCCATGTAAGCTCCTTCACCGAGAGTTTACCATTCGAAGCATCACGCCACACAAGCAAATCCGCACAAGGATGAGGAAGTATCCTTTTGTCTAGTCTTCATCAAAAAGCACCTCTAAAATATAAGATAGGTCACTTTTTCAATGCGGGAGAAATAGCTAAAAGAAAAAGAAAGAGAGTTTTCGTTCCATTATCGAATAGCTAGGCTTTGGTTGGACATGACTTTACGGCTCCACCTATTGTACCTGTTGAACTAATCAATAATACGGAAAAAAAAAAAAGGACATCCCAATGAAATAAAGAAAAGAAAGTAACATGTAAATCAAGACAAAGAAACGTGTCCATTATTCCTCCAATTTTCTCATCTCTAAAGCCTCTAAATGTAATAATTAAATTTCCTTGGGGAGCTTTAGCAAACTTCTTTCTTCCGATCCTCCGTTTTGCTGAATATCTAATTGACGGAGATGGTTCAAAGGTAACTATAAATATAAAACAACTTGAATTTTCAAGTGTTAGAAGCATTTGCAGGAAGGTGGTTTGATTCTTTCAAGTTTTGCCATCATTTGTGAAGCATTTTATGGTCTGTAAAAATATTCAAGATATCAACAAAATAGTTTCTTTACTGCATATCTCTCTTCGGTTTCTTTGGTTTTGATTAATATGAACGTGCAATATGAAGATAACCAAAGCAATTCACTCGTCCATGGCCCTGGATCATGGTAACTTTTCAAAGTCACTTTTTCAACCAATGTGTTACTTTATTATGAGCTTATCTCCACATTGACAAAGGCAGATTGGCACTTAATTTCGCAAACAAAGATGTTTCTGATCTTTCAGTAGATCCGCTAACTAGAAGCCATCTTAAAGGACAACTCTATGAAGACAAAATCAAAATACTTCCCCACAAAACTTTATTATTGCAAGGGATTTCTCAATAATCATATTTTATTATTTCTTCGAGACAAAAAAAAAAGAAAAAAAGAAAAAAAATGTAATTATAATAAAAAAAATAGATCTCACTCTACTATGCCGTACACTAATGGATAAATCACATTTGTCTAGAATGGTATTGTTCAAGAACAGAAGAGCCTAGAAAACAAATAGGCGTGACAACCCTGGACAGTATCAAGCAAAGGAGCAACCTGGCAAGCATCTTCAACCGAACGATCCATCCATTTGATCACAATTTCCTCGGCAAATGGTGCAATCCTGTGCTGCATAACAGCAGCTCCCAAGGGCCCCACCAAATTAAGCCTAGTTGCAGCAGATATCACATCTCTCATTGTGATAAACATGTAACCCCTTTGGGCAGTTGCAGTATCCATCCCAAGCAGCCCACAGACCAACCCAAACACAGGAGCATGGTGGAAATTACATGACCCCAAGCATGAATCCCTCATGGCCTTGATGGAAGGCACGGTCTCCGTAAACACGGCGGCGGCCACCCTCATGAGGGCCGCGCCTTGCGAAACCGAGGCCTTGCGGGCAACCTCATTTGTCAGCGTGGCGTCCAGCGCCTTGTCTAGGCTGCGCAATGTCACGGCATCAGGGGACGTGGCAGCGGTGTAGACATAGGGAAGAAGGAGGCTCCCGGTGTTGTGGAGAAGGTGGATTGTGAATGTTTGGAGGTCTTGAGGGGTTGAGATTAGGTGAGATTGGATAGATGATTCGAGGCCGAGTGAATGGCCGAATCCGCCAGTTGGGAGGATTGAATCTAGCAGCTGCCATTGGCTCCATTGTAGAGCACAATTATCAGGATTATTACTAGGTTTCTTCTCACTGTCCTTGTCTGTTTTCATTTCCATTTTATCATGAATTGTATCATCATCATCATCATCATCATCTACAGAATCCCAAAACAATCAATGTAGTTTAATGACATCTGTCGTTTGATTTGTTTAGTTTTGGGAACATCAATCAATCAGTGAGTACATAGAAGAAACAAACAAGAAAGAGAGATAGAGATAGACACACTTGGTAAAATGTTTGGTGATTTTCATTGGAAAAGTAAAAAATAATGATTAAGAAATTGACTAGGAGGACATAAATGGAAGCTAAGAAAAGAGAGAGGTTTGACAGGCTTATAAATAGGATTAATATTCATGAACAAGAAAAGCTATCTTTTGATTTTTATAAAAGGGAAAAATACGTATTTATAGGAACTACTAGAAATAAATGGAATATCGGGGAAAAAAGATTAATTACAAATTTACATTCTTTTTGAACTAATTCCAAAATGAGGCCCACGTTTCACAAAGAAGCGCAAACTAAATTAAGGAATGAAATATGATGTGGTTAGAAAGAAAGAAAGAAAATTTACCTCTTGAGATCGATGAAAAAAAATAAGGATTTAAGCTAAAAAAAATTACCTCTTGAAAGCATGTAATAGGATTAACAAGTGGTAGATGCAGGCAGCAACAATCGGCGTTACAGCGGCGACCAAGTGGCTCTCAAGCAGAGTCAGAGTCAGAAAGTTTTTTTAAACATGTCAACTTTCGACAAAAAGGAGAGAAAAGAAGAAGAAGAAGAAAGAGTTTTTTTTTTTTTTTTTTAAATTAATTAAGAAAAAACAGAAATAGAAAATTAAAGGGTCGACTGTGGACGGATGCATTGACAATGGGGTCGGCGAGATTGAACACGTGGTGACGGCTTGGTGGCGCCTGTTTCGTTTGTTGTTTCCACGTAAGTGTTTGAATTCTGGGCCAATCACGTCTGTCCACGTCATCACCACGACTTCTCCCTGGATCCTATTGGCAAGCTCCAGTCATTAGTCTCACCTCCATTTTTATTCAAATTCAAATTCCAAACAAAGAATAAAATAAAATGATTTTAGTAAAGTATTTAAATAAAAATTTAAATTTTTATGAGAAAAAATATTATAGCAATAAAAACCATTAATGAGTCCTAAAAAAACCAAAAACTTTAAGCATCGCCTTCTGTTAATGTGACACATAAGAAGCCATCATTCAATTATAAGCATGTTTGGTTGTAGTATAGTTGGCAATGTGACTTTACTCATCTTAAAATATTTGCTGCTCATATTAAAGAAAAAGAGAGAGAGAGAGAGCAAAGTCGCAAACCGAGGTGAACACAAATGAATTGCTTTTCATTTTTGTAAAAGTAAAGGAAAATTCTTTTGGTTTAGATCAAATTCAAAATTGTAGTGACAATCTATTATTAGGATTTGGATTTGTAAGAAGGTTATGCCCATAAATAGTTACAGAGTCCTTTTTTACGTTTTTTCTTTACAAGTTTTGATGGTCCGTTTGGTAAATAGATTCGAATTAGTGATTTGATTTGAATTAGTGTGATTTAAATTAGGATTTGAGTTGGTGATTTGAATTGTTATCTGAATTGACATTCAGATGTATATTTAAGTTTAAACTGAGTATGGAATAAAATTAGAATTTGTGTTTGGAGAAATAGTGAAAATAATTTTTGATTTATCAACAAATCGAATAAAATCTTAATGATAATGATCCTAAAAAATATGTAATATGGATCTTAATTTATTTATCTCTTCACTAAGAATATAATGAAAAAAAAAATGTCTTAATTAAATAACGAATGAGGACGCTATGATTTTTTTTTTTTAAATATTTGTGAAAAAATTTTAGTGATTTATGTAACCAATTCATCGCCCCCTGTTTTAAGCGAGTTGCCCCAAAAAGTTAAAAGCAGAGGATTCTTTCCAATAAGCAAAGGCAGTCTCTTTTTAGTTCTTATTTATAGAGAGAGAAACACTAAAGGAAAGCGAAGCCGTTACACATACACAGAAAACGACAGAAACAGAAGACGAAAGGAGAAAAAGAAGAAGAATGGGAAATTTCATATTATTAAGTAATAAAAAGAAGAAGACGACGACGTCAAATTCAATGTTGGTGACCAACGCGCAATTTCTCCTCCCTGTTCTACGCCCTCTTTTCTGATCTCCAAAATTCCATTCCCCAGATTTTCTTCTTATTCCATTTACCCGGGTCTCGCCTTCGTCCTTTTCTTCTTCTTCTTCTTTGTTCTTTTTCAATATCATCATCCTCTTCTTTTACTTTCAAATTTTCAAAATCAAGCTTGGATTTTTGGATCGTTGATTTTAAAAATATGCTTCATCGATATGGGGTTCTTATTATTGGCACAGCCTACATGAATTTTACTTTGTGATTTTTGGTGAAACATTCGATTCATTTCAGGTATAAGAAGCTCGATTTTTTTTTCTCTTTTTTTTTTTTTTTGGCTCGACTGTTAAGTTAAATTTCCACTTTTTGTTTAGAAGATACTCTTCTTAGTTTAATTGGGCTTTGTGTCTGAACTCGTTAATCAACATGTAACCGCTGTTATGCTTCTTTTCTTTTTCTTTTTTTGTTTCGTTTTGTTTGTGTGTCTATTAAATTTCCCTTCTTTTTTTTTTATTTGAATCATACGAATAGCTTTATTAAGAATTTACAAAAATAATTCATCTGTTTTTTTTTTGTTATTTTCTAGAAGTGTATAGCTGAATCTGCAAGCTATATATCTCAACTTTTTAATTGATTGAATAAGGCCTTTTGATTGACTTTGGAGGTTGGATTCAATTATAACAATATTGCGTCGTTCTTAATTCATTACTATCTTCTTGTTATGGAGTGTGCTTTGTATCATTTGATGTGTTTTGTCTCTTTGGATTTTCGACAATGGCAATAGAAATCAAATTCTTGAATTATTTTCAATGATAAAATATGATTGACTCTGTGGTGGGATTCAAATATGAAATTATAGCTTCTTTTCTAATTCAACATCATCTTCCTGTCGTAGAGTGTGGTTTATGTTTTTTTTTTTTT
>CAMOHE010043294.1:0-27019 GCA_946598075.1 Artocarpus hirsutus | reverse complement strand
ATTCACAATTATGAACATTTGTAATTGATTACACAACGAAGGGAGTGGATGGGCGGGCAGGGGTGAGGGCGAATGGGGCTGGGGGGTGGCGAGGTTGGGGGCTGGGGGCCAGAGGCTGGGGGGTGGGGGCGAGGGGCGAGGGGCGAGGGGCTGAGGGGTGGGGCCTGGGGGCGAGGGGGTGGGGGCTGGAGGTGAGGGGCTGGGGCAAGGGAGTGGGGCACGGGGGTGGGGGTTGGCACAAGGGAGTAGGGCGCGGGGGTGGGGGCTGGGGGCGAGGGGGTGGGGAGTGGGGGTTGGGGGCTAGGGCGAGAGGGAAGAGCGAGGGGGGGTGGGTGGGGCAGGGGCATGGGGGGGCTGGGGTGGTGGGGGCCAGGGGGAAGACGGAGACAGAGAGAGGGAGAGGGAACTTACCGACGATTGGTGGGTGTGATGGCAGCGCCGTGGATATGATAGCGATGAAGGGGGGCTGGATTGTAGAGAGAGAGAAATTAAGAAGTAGTTTACAGAGAGAGAAAGAGGGATTTGAGAAGAGAGTGAGGAATGGGCGCGCATATTATCGGTGGGGTGGCGTGGATTTCAAAAATAGAGGGGGGAAATCACATCCTCTTCCACGACAGTTTTTTCCAGAAACCGTCGTGGAAGATGTCTTCCACGATGGCTTTTGCACAAACCATCGTGGAAAAACTGTCTTAAAATTTTCTTACACACATTATATTCTTTGCTGCCCAAGGTGGCCAGCCCGTGTGTTAAGACCCAATGGCCCAAAATGTATACTTTATATCTGTTTTCACTAGAAATTTAACTATAGATAAATATACAAAAATTAAGAGAACATTGAAAAATGGAGTAAATTGCTGAAAAATGTTACAAGTAAATTAACGCCTATACAAATTATTGATGCTTATCTTTTTACCTTTTTTTTCATTGGTTCATCAATACATATCCATTCCATATCTTCACGAAGTAAGTGCGAAACATCATCTTCAAAATTATCTATCTCTTCAACCAGTGGCAATCCCTTTGTGAATGAAAGGATGTCTGCGCAATCTTCATCAACTTCTTCACCATCGATAACTATTCTTGGCTTTGTCAGGACGACTAAAGACAACTCCATGTCATGGGGATCTGTAGTATAAAAAACTTAGATTGCTTACGATGCCATAATGAATGGATCATTCTTGTATCATAATCTTCTAAAGTCAACCACCATGATGTCGTCATCATCATTCTTAACATAATTATTGTCGGCCCACTTACACTTAAAAAGTGCTATGCGTAATCCCCCATAATCAACTTCCTAAATATCTTTAATGAAACCAAGGTAGTTCATGGTCCCATATACCAGATTCTTATCCTTGGCGGAGGCAATATACATAGCCTCCGCATGGAGAGTCACACCGTTATTTTGCACTAGATGCTTCTCATCTCTTTCGCGAGTATAGAAAGTGTAACCATTTATGGAATATGACGTGTACCTTGTAACTACCAACGACGGACCTCTAGCTAGGTTCTTCAACTCCTGCGACATGCCTCCATCTTGTGATGTAGACCATTTGCCATAGATGTGTGCTCTAATCCACAACCAAAAGGTCTAGTTGTGTTCATCTTGCAACCATTTCTCATTTCTTGCTCTTTTTGGGTATGCTTTTTTTAATTCGTTCATGTGCACCACAATGAAAGGCTCCACTTCATTAGCATTATGCAAGACATAAAGACAAGCTTGCTCCCACTCCTCTCAACTTACTGATAAAGGATTGCCCGTAGATACTCCCCTAGCCTCAACGTTTATAGTCTTTGGCACCCCAATTGTATCCGTATTAGATAGGTATTCGGAGCAAAATTCAATCGATTCCTCAGCTATGTAACTTTTTATAATACATCCCTCCGGCCTATTTCGATTCTTCACATAACCCTTCAAAACCTTCATATATCTTTCAAATAGGTACATCCATCTCAAATACACCGATCCGTTTAACTTAACATCGCGTACTAAGTGCACCGTTAAATGAATCATGATGTCATAAAATACCGGTAGAAAATACTTTTCAAGCATGCATAAGGTTTGCACCAACTCCGATTGCAGTGAATCGAGCACAAGTGGATCAATGACCTTCATGCATATTGAATTGAAGAACGAGCACAACTTAAAAATTGCAAATCTCACATCTTTTGTTAGAATTCCCCGCAAAGCATGTGGTTGTAATTGCTGCATCAACACATGACAATTATGTGTTTTCATGCCAATAAGTTTCAAATCCTTCACCGACACCAACTTCTTGAAGTTTGAAAAATACCCATCTGGCACTTTTAATGAAGCAAACCATTCACAGAGCCTTCTCTTTTTTGCTCTAGATAACGTATGCTTTGCCAGAGGTAAGTAAGTCTGATTGCCTCTTTTCTAGAGAAACAAATTAGGCCTAATCTCCATTTCCATGAGATCCAACCGAACTTTTTCACAATCCTTAGTCTTGCCTGGAATGTCAAGCAACGTGCCGACTACGGATTCACATACGTTTTTCTCAATATGCATAACATCCAAGCAATGACGAACAAAAAGTGTCTTCCAATAGGGAAAATCAAAGAAGATTGATCTTTTTTTCCATGGTCCATCATTTTGCATCTCCTCCTTACCTTGCTTTCTTTTACTGAATACGACTCTTATATCTTTTACCATTTCAAATATTTGTTCACCTGTCAAAGGGCGCAGAGGGTGTCTTTCTTTGCTGTTGCCATCAAAGGCTTTCTTTTGTTTGCAGTAGCGATGATCTCTTGGCAACCATCATCTATGACTAAGAAAAATAGTTTTCTTTCCATTCTTCAACCATTTGTGAGACGTTTCTATCATACAAATAGGACAACCAATAAAACTCTTCACCGAATAACTAGATAAATTGCCATATGCGGGGAAGTCGTTAATTGTCCATGTCAACATTGCACGGAGTATGAATGTCTCTTTTTGGTAAGCATCTCTAACTTCAACTCCATTTTCCCACAACTTTATTAGATCATCGATTAACGGTCCCAAGTATACATCAATGTCATTGCCTGGTTGGTGAGGACCCGAAATCAATAAAGACAACATTAAAACTTCCGCTTCATGCATATCTTCGGAGGGAGATTATAGTTAACAAGTATTATGAGCCAAGTGCTATGCCTACTACTCATGTTACCATGTGGGTTTATTCCATCCATCGACAAAGTGAAATGTATGTTTCTTGGATCCGCACTAAAGTTAGGATGATCGGCTTCAAAAGTCTTCTATTGTGGTGAATCCGTCGGGTGTCTAAGCATACCATCATCCACCTATTTGTCATAATGCCATGTCAAATTCTTGGCATGTTCTGGGTTTTCGAATAAACGCCTCAAACGTGGTACCGGTGGAATGTACCAAAACACTCTCTTTGGCACTCCATTCTTGCCGTCTTTTGGCTCCTTTCTTTTCTTCCACCTTGCTTGTTGACAAACTGGACAATAATTCTCGTCCTCATACTCATGCTTATAGAGAACATAATCATTTTCACAAGCATGAATTTTCTCATAATCTATTCCCAAAGTGTTCAAAGTCTTTTTAGCCTCATACGTACTAGTTAGTAATTTATTACCCTCTGGTAGAAGCCTTCTTAAAAATTCCAACAGCTTTGTGAAACTAGAATTTGACCAATCACCTGACGCTTTCAAATTCCATAATCCAACTAAAGAAGACAATTTAATGAAATTGGTACACCCCTCATACACGAGTGTCTCTGCATCATTCATCATTGTCTCAAATAAATCTGGACGATGTACAAAGTGTTCTTCTAAATCATTGACTATGTCAACCATATTATCTTGATCCTCCATATTATCCTCCACAATAGCTTGCTTTTCTTTACTTAGTAAAGTTTGATTGAAATTAGACTCACCATAAAAATGCCACGTTTAGTAACTACTTATAATTCCATTTTGAAATAAATGTCCTCTAACAATTGTAATTGGATGCAATCTATGGTTTCCACATTAAACACAAGGACATCGAATGTTATTACCATTTGCATGACTTTTGGCAAAATCCAAGAACTCTTGCACACCATTCACATACTCTCTAGATAATCGAAAATCCCACATCCATTTCCTATCCATTTTGCAATTCCTAAATCAAAGTAATAAATAGCAAATATTCAATTAAAATTAATTTCACAAATATTTATATATATACCTACCTATATATATTAATTAATTAATCATAAAATTAACAAAAACATCATCCATCATAAAACAAGTTACACATACTCATCAAAAAACAAAGATACCCATGATCCACAATACAAACTTCACAGAATAAACAACAAAATCAACAACTATTTATCAATTTCGGATTAATTACACAGCATAATCAACAACTATTTACCAATTTCTATAAAAACTTACAATTTGGGCTGAGATTAAGGAGTGTGGAGGCGGAGAGAGACAGCGGCGGTTAATTCGAACGAGTCTGTGTTTGTATTTGTGAAGTGTGTTTTTGAAATGTGTCAGAATGTCGAGGTAAAAAAGGGATATTAAGTATGCTACCATGACGGTTTTTCCAATAAACAATCTTAAAAAAGGAAAGCTACCACGGCGGTTTTTTAAAAAATTGTCGTGGTAGCTCAACATACCACAACAGTTTTTCAAAGAACCGTCGTGGTATCTCAACATAACATGACGGTTTTTTGAAGAACCGTCATGGTATGTTAAGCTACCACGACGGTTTTTTGAAAAACTGTCAAGGTAGATTAAGTCTTCGACGACAGTTTTTTAAAAAACCGTCGTGGTATCTTCCTCCTCTTCACACAACGGTCTTCATTTTTGCGGGTGCAACTCGTCGTGCTTTTTTGACCTTACCACGATGGTTTTTAGTAAACGATCGTGAAATAAAGGTCGTGTAATTAATAATTTCTTATAGTGTATTTAAACACCAAAATTAGATGGAGGATCTAAATCCTCTTTCAACTCCCCTGCTCTCTATCCCTCCCTCTCAAGCATCCCATCCGAACTCGCTCGCCTCCCTACTGCTCCAAGCTCGCGACAACGGCATACAACCGTGGCTATTGAGGGCAAACAAAGCTGGAGATCTCACAACGCAGGACAGAGAGATCGCCTATGCTTGCGGCAGAACCGGGTGAAGTTGCAACAAAGGGAATCCTCTCTTAATGAGGGTTTGGCGACCTAAGAAGCATATTTTCTTGAACGTTATTTCTGCTTGGTTCATGTTGCCGGCGTAAGATTATGGTGGGGATTGGGTTTCATGATGGCGGTGCAAGATTGAGAATTGGAAATTTGATATGAGTTGGCAATTTGTTGAAATGATTTATGACTAAGGGACGAAAGCTTGATCTAGTGGTTTGATGAGATGGTCTATAATTAAGGGTTGCAACAATTCAAAAAAAAAAAAAAGGCAAAAGTAATTGTCGTATAGGTGAGGTCATAGCAACATGAGAATAATGACTTTTTTTTTTTTTGTATCTATTTGGTTAATGTTGTGAGTAGAACTATTTGAGAAGAACTAGTGTGTAAATTTATGGTGAGGTGTCAATTTTGAATGGAAGGACAATCAAGGAGACAACTAAGTTGCGACAACAAATTCAGATTTAATAAACACCTTATATTGTAAAGAATAAAGCTAAAGGCACCATAGGTACCCCTCACCAAAAAAGAAAAAAAAAACGTGGCACTTACATGGCATATGTGGGAGTAGGACCCACTATTATTTTTATCAAATTAACATCTTGCATAACCAGGCCTACTAAATAAAAACACCATTTTTTCTTTCTTCTTTGTTTATTCTACCTATTCCCTTTATCGATCTGCTATCCCCTCTCTCTACAAACACCATATTAAATGAATTGGCAGCTTAGAAAATAAAAAAGTTTTGCTTGTTAAAAATAACAAAAAAACGAAGTGTTAGATTAGCTTTCCAAATAGATTTGTAAAAAAGAGTTAAAAAGGTTTTCTTCTAGATTTTCAAATTCAAGAATTAGTTTTTATTTTTTTGGTTTTGAGAATAGGTTTATATTTTATTGATTTAATTTTTTATCTAACAAGCTTTTTTTTCCATTCTTTTTGTTTTTTAAAGATGGATTGTGCCATTTCAAGGGGAAAAAAAAAAAAGGATTATGGTTCTAGAAATGGGCTTATGCTCATGACCTTTGGACTTCCTTTGTGCCCCTCCTTTGATGAAGTTTAACTCTATAGGCCCGTTTTTAAAATAGGTGAAAATGATTTTGTTTTGAAAAATGAGAATTTTTAAAGAATTGTGTTAAGAGTGTTTTCTAAATTTTTACTTTCAAAAAGTGTGCAAACACATTTCCAAAAACTCTCAAAGCAATACCAAACGGGCCTATTTTTCTTTCTTGTTCTTTTCTATTTCTCTTCGATGCTATATATAGCATTGTGGATTCGAAGATGTCCGACAGGTGAAGCTTTTGACAAGGTTTAAAGCTTGTAACAACTACTATTAGACATGTATGCCTTAAGGAGTAAAATGTTGTAATATATTTTTGGAGATATTTTATCAATAAAGAATTTATTTATTATTCATATTCCAATTATTGTCCTTTTTACGTTCGTATTTATTAAATGTATGATAAGCAAACAAAAATCTGAAACTGTTAGTCTAAACCTTTAAGAATCAGGCATCTAATGGGCAGATTATGTGGAAGATATGATTCTTAAGGTAATGGTCTAAATCATAAGATCCGTAATTAAGGGAATAAAGTTGGGCGCTTTATTCATGCAAAGGTTGTTATGTTGTCTATATCCCTAACGAGGGATGGTTTGTCTTGGCCATCAGAGGTGGACTCCATGAATAGAAACATTGGTACATTGTCATAGGTGACGATGTATTGGATCGGGACATAAAGTTGAATTGATTTGGATTAATAATTCTATTTGTGTAAATCGATTCACTTTAGACAATCACATGTGTTGTTTCTTAATCTTGAAATGAATGATGAGCCCGTTGTCTTGACTTGTGTTTTTTGATATATCAAAGGGTGATATCCTAACTTTATGATGGTATGCATACCGATACATTGGAGACATGACTTTTGATGGTGTAGACCTGTTGTTCATAGATACGGAATCCATAGCTTCTCTTTAGTTATCAATGATATTGTCTTATATGTGTTATCTAGTAATTGGAAGACTAAAGCGCTCAACCGTTTGGATACATAGATGTAACCAAATGGTATACTATCGATAGATGGTAAGTATTTTAATGGAGTGATAATGGAACGTAAGATAAAAATAATCGGGAAGGTAAAGCGGAATTTATCCTTAAGCCAATTATGGATATCCTATGGGGATGTGATACATGCTGATATATCATGGACACTTAGCTATTTTGGGCTTCGTAATTTTATATAGTTTGATAGTGCAGTTTCAAACTTTTAGTGGAGTAGCATTAGAGTTGATAATTATAAAATGTATATTTGGGATGTTAAATTTTATAATTATCAAAAGATTGAACTATATAGGTCCATCAGGTCCCCTTTGCTAGCCCATAATAAATTCTATAACGATACGGCGTGCTTTTCCAATAAATTGGTGACTTATGTTAAATTATTAGATTGGCTGAAATTTGATAGGATCAGACAATTCATGTATGTCTATCGGTTGAATTAATTTGTGAAAATTAATTCAAGACAAACTTGTTGAATTATTGAAAATATTTATTTTCCTAGAGATTATCTAGATATGACTGTTTTAATTAGATAACTTCTCTATTGGGTTATTTAAATTAAAACTGAGGCTCTATCTAAAGAATATTGAGTAGGAAATAAAATATTCTTAGAGATCATATTATTGTAAGTTTGGTAGGCCGATTAGTTAGTTCGGCCTGCTGATAGAGCAAGTTTGGTAGGCTGATCCTTTAGTTTGGCCTGCCGATATAACGATAATTTGATCACGCGTTTTTTATGTGATTTTATTAGATATTAATCCAAATTAAAATTTTTGAGGCCTTATCTGATAATAACCAACCTAGGGAACAACCTTTATAAATAGGGAGTGAGTTTTCTGAGTTATTTAGATCAATAGAGAAGTTAAGAGTGAGTACTATAGTGTCAGATACTTTGAAACTCCCTGAGAACTTTTGTTCATAATCGTGAACCTTTGCTTTGGGTCTTCTCAATTGGTTGGAAGAAGAGTCACTAGTGGAAGAGCTATACAAGGTGTGCCTATACACATTTTGATCGTGAATAGAGAATAGTAAAGAAGACTGGTTGATTAAGGCTCTTCTAAAACACCTTTCTCTTCATAGATTGCAAGAGCTCTTCAACATACAAAGGTTAGTATGATCTGGTTAATTTATGTATATAGCATGTTAAACTTATGTTTTGAAAAATACTCTGATTTAAAATTTTTTAAAATATCACTGCATGTTTGTTTTCTAACAACTACTAGCCTCAGTTTGGGACTTTGGATGAAGTTTTAACCTTAATTGTATCGTAAGTTTTGTACATGTTATTAATTCAGAAAGTTTTCTCGTCTTTTCACCCGATTCAAGTCATAACCTTCACCATCTAATCTTTTTCAGGTTTCTTTCTTTTTTTTAAGAAAAAACTTGAATACCCTTTAATTTGCACTTCTGTTGTGTTTAAAGAGAAAAGGAATGATGATGGCTTGTACTCAAGGTTTGTATTGAAAGAAAAAAAGATTGATAAGTTTAAAATTTTGAAAGGGAGAGAAGATAAGCGCATAACATTTTTTTTATTTTGTGGGTCCTTCCTTATTTAAAAGATTCATAACACTTAGATAGACGCCTAATATAAGAACAAAAATCCTTTTCATCCCATGGATATAATCCAACTATTAACAAAATAATAAGACCCAATTTAAAGTGTATACTACATACTAGAATGTGGGTCACAATTTTATGAGTAACATAGTTATAACTCATGGGGTTACACGGATTGCTATATAACAACTCGGCAGACACATAGGTGGGAGGGAGCGTTATTCTATTGTAAACCTAATCTATAAGTTATACTATTCACTAATTCTTACTTAATGGGAATACGAGAGAATGAGAGAAATATCAGATTTTTAAAACTTTTTGAAATAAACATCAGGTTTTGAAAATATTTGTAATAAATATTAGATCGACAATGTAAAAAACTTAATTACTATGTAAATAATAAATATTTACATTCTAAACAATAGAGTAAATACATTATTTGTATCATAAATCTATATATTGTATAAATAAGAATTATCCACTAAAAACAATAGGATAAATAAATTATTTACAGCAAAAATTTGACATTTATTATAAATATTTACAAAAACATGATATTTATTACAATTAATTTTGAAAAACTAACATTTTCAGCCATCTCCGTACTTTGTGTTACTTTAAATTCCCTCCAGAGTAGTTATATTTGCACCCCAAAAATTTATAAATGTTCCCCATATTTAATGCTCCTCTAATAAAGATTTGAAAAATAAATTGTTTTATAGATATTATTTTCACGATGCCTAATTTAACCTTTCATACCTCACTATAATTTCAATTTTGATTTATTTTGGATATATTAAATGACGTTAGCCTTTTTATGGAAACCAAAATCTTAACCAAAAATATTTTAAGAAAAAAAATGATAACTTCCAGCAAAAAAAAATAAAAAATAAAACTACTCAAATTAACAAAATAGCAACCAGGCTTGTATAGAAAGCACCAGACGAATGCCCATAAAGTATTTGATAAATTGGATATAAGAAATATTTAAGAACAAATTGAAAAAAAAAAAACTTAAAGTTTTCATTGTGCGTTATTTAAAACAAAATAAAAAGAAAGAGCAAATAGCATAAACAAATATTAAAAGGAATTATTTTATTATTAGTGTCAACAGAAAAAAAAAAAAACCTTAACTCCAAGAACTATTTATTATAAATACTTCACGAAACCTTTTTTTTTTTTTTTATTTCAATATGAACCTCCATTGAAATTTTTCAAAGACTTTGATGGAGAAAAGTTTAGGGTTTGTAAAGATGAAAGATGTGGTTTTTTCTCCTTTGAAAAATATTTTCTAATTATAGTTAGTGTGGGTGTATGCTTTTTTAGTTATTTGAAAATAATCTTGTTTCTATTTATAATTCATGCTAGGGTATATTGGTGGGTTTTAATGTGATTTTAATGCAAAATATAATTGTAATAAGCATAAATTATGATTTGATGGGGACATTAATGAATTTAGTGGATGCAAATACAATCACTCTTCCCCCAATTCATCAATGAGCTACATTACACTGTGTAGTGCTAATAAAAGCCCATAAAAACAAAAGAGATTTTTACACCACAGGTCCTCAAACTTTGTAACCTTTAGCACTTAGGACCCAATTTTAAAATTTGGACACTTAAGTCTCCCAAACTTTTAATCTCTTGGCACCATAGTTCCTATTTTAAGAATTTAGATACTCAGGTCCTCAAACTTTTAAATTGTTGGCACCGTTAGTCCCCATCTTAATTTTACTACTAAATAACATAATAGGAATCAATATTTTGAGGCTTTTTTGCTCCTTAAGTCTCGAAAATATATTTTTTTACAAAAAGATCCTTAAAGGTCATAATTTGTTCTTAAGTATAATTTATTGTTTTTTTTTCAAAAAATAATATTTAAATGCTCTAACATAAAGTTAATGACAATAAATTAAGAGATTGATTATAAATAAAAATACAAGAAATTCATAATTGTAAGTTGGTACCAAATTATAATGATGTAACTAAATAATTGTAACGTAGCAATATTTAGTTTTTTAAATACACACTTAATCGAATAGTATATAATTGGACAATTAATTGTTATGTTTGTCTTTAGTTATATCATTGTAACTTAACCAAAATATAATAGAATGGATGACTAATTTTCTTAATGACATTTGTGAATTTTTTTGGTTTATAAACAATTATTTACTAGTAATCATCATAGTTAACTTTTTTCTAGAGCATTTAAGCATTATTTTTAGATAAAAAATAAGTTGTACTTAAAAAAAAAAAAAAGCTTTTGCAGTCCTTTCTTAAAATAAAAAAAAAATGTATTTAGGACCCAAAAAACAAAAAGCTTCAAAATATTGACATCTTTTATATCATTTAACATCAAAAAGAATATGAGCATTAATACTTCCAATAAATTAAGAGTTTGATTACTAGAATGTCTAAATTTTTTAAAACGAAGACTTATAATGCCAATAAATTAAAAATTTAGGGACCTAGATATTCAAATTTTTAAAGTGGAAACTAAGATGCCAATAAATTAAGTGGGTGTTTGGAAGGGTAGTAGGAACCGATGATGGGAATCACTTTTACTATAGCATGTGAGAGCTTTATACTGTAGCATTTTTTTTATTGTTACTGTAGCATGTGAGAGCTTTACACTGTTTATAACTGAGTTTGTAGTGGGAACTGAGTGGTGAGAACCACTTCCAAACACCTTATAAAGGTCCGTTTAGTAAATGGATTCAAATAAGTGATTTGATTTGAGTTATGTGATTTGAATTAAAATTTGAGTTAGAAATTTGAATTATTATTCAAATTAACATTTGGATGTGCATTTAAATTTTAATTTGAGTATGAAATAAAATTAAAATTTGTGTTTAGAGAGGTGATGAAAAAGTTTTTTTATTTATTAACAAATCTAATAAAATTTTAATGTTAATGATCTTAAAAAATATACAATATGGATTTTAATTTATTCATCTATTCATTAGGAGCACAATGAAAAAAAAATCTCATTTAGACATTAAATAAAGAAATTATGATTTTTTTTCTTAAATATAAGAGAGAGAATTTTAGCTTTTACTGTAACAAATATATCGAATATTAAAAATTTAAGGAGCTTAAAACTCTAAAAACTTAAATTTTTAATATTCAAAAAATTTAAATTTTAAAAAAAATATACGCATCTAAAAAATTATTAATATTTAAATGTTAATTTGAGTCTTTTTAAGTCCAAATAATTCACTTTCCAAAGGTACCCTGTGTAAGTTTGAGAACTTACTGGACCCAAGCGCCAAATTTGTAACGTTTGGGGACTAGGGCGCAAAATTCCCAGGACAAAAACAGCCTTCATATTTTCATGTCAAACAGTCTAGCCCCGAAACTGTGGAGAAGCTAGGGTTACTTGGGGTTTTGATCGACAATGAAAGAACAAGAAGATGAAGAAGAAAGAGTTACAATCATCAGTGAGGATTCATGTTGGGGGTTTGGGAGAAACCGTGACTGCAGAGGAGCTTCGATGGATTTTCGAGCTCGCCGGCGGCGGATCCGTCCATGACCTCCAATTCGTCCATGCGAAAGGTTGTAGCTTTGCCTACGTTGACTTCTCACCTTCCTCCGACAACTCCCTCAACAAGCTCTTCGCCAAGGTTGGTTTTTTTCCACAAAAAAGCAATCTGTGTCGTTATTTCGTTTGTTTGTTTGATGATTAACGAGCGTGAATTGAATAAGCTTGTTCTTTAGTTTGATTTTCCAATCCGAATTGATTGAATACACAGGATAAAAAATATAGAGGGTTTAGGGTTTAACTCATCGAAAATGGAGTAGTTATACATATATATATATATATATATATATATCATTTTTGGGACACATTTTTAAGTAAAAATGGATTAAAGAAGTTGGTTTTGAGTATGTCATGAATTGATGTAAATGATCTTGGTGGCAGTATAATGGGTGTGTGGGAGGGAGGGAGGGAGGCTGAGGCTTGAGAAGGCCAAAGAACATTATCTCAGCCGCTTGAGACGAGAATGGGATGAAGATGCTGCTGCGGCGGTGGCTGCTAATGCTGATCTGGCTGCACTGGATTCTTCAGAAGTGCCGCAGAGTCTCCCTGTTGCAGAAAAGAGCAACCTTCGGATTTTTTTCTCCAGATTAAGAGAGGTTATCTTTGTTTCTTTCTCACCCAAAAAAAAATATTGAAGAAAATTAAGAAATGGAAAGGTTAATATATGTATATATACACCAAACATGTATGTATATTCCAATTATTCCTGTGCTCGTTTTGGAATTGGACTAGCAACGATGAAGCAATAATAACATGGCATTGGGCTACTGTTTTGCTTTTCTTATGTGTGGATTTTGATGTGCAGGTGAAATTGTTGCCTTTGAGTGGAACTGGCAAGCACAAGTACAGTTTCCAGTGTGTCGATGTTCCTTCTCTACCGAAGTATTTCTGTGACTGCAAAGAGCATTCTGGTTCTTTTTCTGCTGAAAAGGAGAAGCGAACTCATCATCGGAAAGCAGAGAGTGGTGGGATAAACCATGAAGAGCTTAGTATAATGAACAAAGTAATCATTATCCTCTTTCAAAATGAAAATGATGGTTCTATTGACAATGAGACCTTGCGGGCCAATGGTGGGAACAACTCTTTCAAATTGAGATTGAGTGATGACCTGCACCCTGATGAGGATGAAGCCGACGAAGATAACCTCATTCTCAATGTTTTGACAGAAGGAAAAGACATGCTGGCTTTGTTAGGGAGACAACAAGATCATCAAGTCAAGGATCAGGTGTACCTTTGCAGATTGTTGTCTTATTATTTATTTATTTTTACTTGTATTTCTTAATTGATTTTCTGGCTGACATTCTTTCTTCTTATACTTCTGGGATCCAGGAAATGAGATCCAAAAGGCGACCTTTTCAGGATGGTTTTATTGTGCAAAAAGGAAATGATGGTGAGCCTCCAAACAAAAAGAAGAAATCGCTTGTTCATGATAAAAGCAGTGGAAGTTCACAGAAAACAAAGGATAACGAGCCGTCAAACAAAAAGGAGAAACCGCATCCTCGTGATAAAAGCCTTGGAAAGGAATTGGAGTCTTCTATCTCTACAACTGCAGGCGAGGGGAATTCACAACCTCATCCAGATAAGATGGGCAAGTGCATAGCAGTTCAGCCTATGGAGGCAGAATTGGGGTCAATCAAGTGCTTATGTTTGCTATCAAAAATCTTCATGGAGGGAACTTGTGAGCAATAGAGGGAGCAATTCGTTCAGCATCTCTAGCATATTGCCCAATGTTGCTTCTGCCAAGGAAGACTTGGAGAGATCTGATGTTCCAAATGTGGCAGATTCTGATGGCAAAAAGGAGAACGTGGAAAGGTATGACACTGCTGCTACGGAGGGAGGCCAACCAAGATCTGGGCTTTGAATGAGCTGGGATCTGATAGCAATCATGAGAACTTGGAAGGAGATAGACAAGCTGAAGAAAATTCGTGCAGAAAGAAAGCAGAGGGGCTAGTAGAAGCTCAACCTGCTGACTTAAACATGGCGTTGACCAACATAAGGAGAGGTGCTTCATGGCGGCATAAATCTTCGTGGACGCAATTGGTTGGGGAAACACTTCATTTAGCATTTGACCCCTTTTTGGTGGTGCCACTGTTGATCATGGAGTGCTGACTGAGCCCAAAGTTGTGAATGCTGTGAACTCTGCCAATGGCAAGCCTAACGAGATAGTAAATTCAGCTGGAGATGGTATGAGTATTTCAGGGACGGAGAAGGGGGATGTTTCAAGGACTGCTCGGGTAGAGAATCAACAAACTGCTGTGGGCAATGATGAGGCTTCCGTGTCGATGTTAGAGGAAAATTGTGGCGTTGCAGTGAAGGAAACGTCTGCTTCAAAAGTTGAGATAAGTGACACTTGCTCATTTATGAGAAATGCTAATTCACTGAAAGAATGGGCAAAAACAGAGGCTGCTCTCAGTGGCTGGCATAAAAGAAAAGAGGAAACGTAAACAGCGGAGTTATATTCTTCGAGCTTGTCGAACCTATGTCACAGGTGTCTCTGTTATGCTATCCTTGATGTAGAAGGATTAACTGAAGAGACAAAGTTGCTGAAACTCTGAAAGGACAGAAAGGAAAAGCCGAAGGGTCCCCATAAAAAAAAAAAATCCTTGTCAGCAAATTGCCATGGTAAATTTTGGTTATTCGGTTTTGGCACTACTAATTTTACTTCTTTTTTTCCTCAATTTGTGCTACATTAGCATTAACACCACAGAGAACATTGCGCCTGTTTGAGTCAAATACTTGCCATAACAAGGCTGTTACATTATTAGGTTGTCTACTACAAATGTTGATTTTAGGGCGGCTCATGAAAATCATGAAGGCGACTGGATATTTATTGCAAGGATTTGGAGGAGTGAAAGCTGTTGTTATAGTAGCTAACTCTTGAAGTTGTTTATCATGGATGGTTAGAGAAGCTTCTTTAAACCTTACCTGAGCTTTGATCTTTACTTCTCTTTTGTTTCTTTTCTCGCTAGATGAGCAGATGTAAATTTAGCAGAAAAGGTAGCTGATGAGTGAAAGGTTGTATTGTTAAGAAGGATTTCTATGATGAGAACATTGCAAACGTTTTCTTCCCCTTTCATTTAAAGCTTTACATTATACTTTATTTCATTAGGCTATTCGGTACCTTAACCCTTAATGAACAATATTAGTCACGTGTTGCTGCAGACAAGTCCTCTCTAGTCTCTACCAAGCTTTCAGTTTGAGAATTGCTTTTACCATTCTCCCCTCTATTCAATTTGGTCGCTTTTCTTAGAATTGAGAAGAAAAGTAAGACAACAAAACAAAGGCCTATCCTTTAGTTGAGAATTGCTTTTGATTATCCCTAGTTCATTAAATCCGGTCAATTTGGTCAGTTTTTTCGAGAATTGAGAGGAAAGTGCAAAGGCTATTACAAAGTGCTCAAAGACCAAAACTCCAAGGACTGAATTAGTGCACAGAAAAAGGTATCATAGGATTCACCACCCGCTAAACCAGAAATAAATAGGTGGAAGCTTAGGGAAAACATTATTGTATATAACTTCACTTCTTTTTCTTTCCCCTCTTTGGATACATAAGATTGGTTTGGTAAATAGATTCGACTTGATGATTTAATTTGAGTTAGTATTATTTGAATTAAAATTTGAGTTAATGATTTGAATTGTTATTTGAATTGACGTTTAGATGTACATTTAAGTTTTAATTTGAGTATGAAATAAAATTAAAATTTATGTTTAGAAAAATAGTGAAGATAGTTTTTGATTTATTAATAAATCTAATAAAATCTTAATGTTAATGATCTTAAAAAATATGCAATATGAATCTTGATTTATTTTTCTCTTCGTTAGAAACACAGTGAAAAAAAAATCATCTCAATTAAATATCCAATGAAGAAGTTTTGATTTTTTTTCCTCAAATATAAGAGAGAAATTTAGTTTTTACTGTAGCAAAGATATCCAAGGGGAATAAGAACTCTGAAAACTTAGATTCTTGATACTAAAATGATTCAAATTTTAGATGAAACAAATGCGTATCCAAAGGATTCTTGATACTCGAATCCAAATTTGAATCTATTAAGTTCAAAGAATGCACGAAACAAACATATCCTAGAAACTTATTACTTTTAAACTGCAACAATGTTCTGATGCTAGGACAATTCGATCACAACAAAATTACAATTCCGACACTGCATAAGGTTGCATCCGAGCTGCTGATTTGGAAACATGAAAGCCTAAGTCTAGCTTCAACAAGCACCCTTTGGTACTTGTTCGAACTAGAACGCCGAAACGCACGATTTACTTCTCAAACCTTGTAGGAAACACCGTAGAAACAACTCATCTCCTCAGAGAAGGGCCCAATGACGAAAATAATCGAACTCAGGGGAGATGGGGCAGTTAACAGAAATCTGACAAGCAATTAAGCATCGAATGGAAGAGAATATCCACGAAGATACGTGGAATCGACACCTGACTCCCTCACTAATGCCACCCTCCCAGTTCTTGCAACCTTCAAAATACAGAAACAAATCTTATTTATTGACGGAAAAGCACTTCAAAATAAACAGGCTAATTAGAATTCAAATCCGTTATGGGTTTGCTTAACCACCACAGCCTTGATTTTTTTTTCCCTCTCCTGAACAGTCTTTTACATAAACATGCAGTTGGAACGAACAAAATTTTCGTATGTTCGCTTGGGTTTATTTTAATTCATTTTTTATCATTATTTTTTTAATAAAAAAGAAGCGTCATTTATTGATACTGATACCAGCACAAAGGAAAGAGGACAACGTGTCCTGAAGAAAACTAAGATAATGTAACAGCAAGGAAAAAAAACCAAAAAGACAAAATAAAAAAATAAAGAATAAAAATAAAAAACCATCAAGAAAACCCCCAAACACCACAACATCTAATTGCCACATTACTTCTTTCCAATTCATGTTTAGTTGGATTGTGAAATTTAAGCAGATGCATAGTCATACATATTTGTATCATACGGCTGCCTATGGGCGGCTGTTGGTTCGACGTTTATCGACCATGATCTGCAACTGGCAGGGAAGGCCAATCTATTGATGCTCCTTCATTGAAAGCAGGTATGTTCTCCTATGTGTGAGCTACTTATTTCAAAGGAAATTTTAAACCGAATTCCCCTGGTAATTCTGTAGTAGTTCTTTGCAACAAAAACAAAGAAAGCCAACATAAAAAATTGTAAAACTTGGCTTAAAGAGCTTAGAGAATCAAAAGACAGACCTCACAAATCCCGTATGGCTCCAATAACTTCTGCAGCGCAACCATCTTGTTTAAGTCACCAGTAAGCTAAACAATGACCAAAAGAAAACAAAAACGTTTAGGCCTTAAACAATAAAAAAAGATGAAGGTGGTTGATAAAAGGAAGCCACTATCAGAAGCATAGCATTATATCTCCAAAAACTAATACCAGTCACCTCGTGGTGTTATAAAAAAAATGATCACAAAGTTTTGCTAAAACATAATCCCTAACTGTCATTTTTTGTCATGTACCAACATAAGACATTCAAGTCCCAACTTAATTTTTTGCTACCATGGGTCATATATTTTGCTGCGCAATTAGGACACAACTAGTAAATATGTTCAAGAAAAAATTGGACCAAATACAAAGTTTATTTGAAGTGAAGCATCTAAGCAATTAAGTCCGGAGTGGTGGAGCATAATGATTTGTGCTCGGCAATCGGACACCATGATGACATAATTTAATTTGGTCGGCAATATCCCAATAGAAAATAGTGTTTCACTAAAACCAACCCACATTGCTCAGAAGAAAGAGGTGGAGAAAACAAAACTCGCATACATGTCTATCTCAATAACTTGTTTAGACTTGGGACCGGAATTATGCATCTGTCAACGTCACAAGGGGAGAAAGTGCTAATGTGATCGGAAGTGGCTTGCAAAGAAGAGGCTGTTGTCCCTCTGTCCTATTAGCTTTGTTTTTTCTAGGAACCCAGCACAGTGTCAACGACCAATTAAAAACCAGACCAGATCATACAACTTACTTTAATGAAAGATTTGCCAAAAGTGTATAAAATGTGCGAGAAGGTAAATGAAGAAATATGCTGGCAGATTGGGAGATGGGGAGGTTTTGACCTCAAGGGTGATTGTGTGGTCAGACACATCAACTGCTTTAGCACGGAAAATGGTGGCAATATCAAGTACGTCCCTCCGAGCAGCAGTATTCACAGCAATCTTTATTAACATCAGTTCTCGTTCTGCGAAAGGCAAGTGTGTGATATCCTGAACCTGAAGAAAAACAAAAACCATTTACATGAGTCCTTTCTGTTCAGATCACTTGGAGATTAGCAACTTGCGATCAAGTACCTATTAATTATGGGCTTTCCCTGCACAGTGCAGCTTACTGATGGTGGAGAAACCGTTTGATTTTGGCTCTAATTAGACTTATAAAGTCATGTGGAAGAGAATAGTGGTTTCATTGCTCTGGGATATTCATTTAGAAATAATTGCAGGATTTTTAAAGAGAGAGAGATGGGGATTGGACCTTTTTTGAAAAAGCCAAATACTTAGCTTCCTTGTGGACCTCGACTGACTGATCCTATAAGGAATTCATTTTCTTCAATTGTTTAAATTGGAAAGATGTAATCAGTTTTTTTTTTTTTTTTTAATTGTTTTTGTTTTGTCTTTTCAGTTATGTTTTCTTGCTCCTTTTATCGTTTTATTTTTCTCGAAGACATCTTGTACTCCTCTCTTTGCACCGTTTTCAAAAACAATAAAGGATATTTCTTATCCAAAAACAAAAATCCTACTTGCGATCAGAAAACAATTCAATAGTAGAGAACAAAACTCCTTATTTCTATTCAGAACCTCACCTCATGAAGATCTATTAACTTTTGAAGCTGCTGAACCAACTTTCCGATCGACTCATCAGTTCCAGGAATGACAGTTGTAATGCGAGAAAGCCCCTCTACTTCAGCATGCCCCACAGCAAGACTCTGCAAGTATGAGACAATTATCACATTAGCAAGGTCATGAATACTTGATGTACAAACATCCATAGAAAGCAAGACTAAACTGACCTGAATATTATAACCTCTTCGAGATATCACCCCGGTAACTATGTTGAGCACTCCGGGGTAGTCATTGACAAGCATAGACAAAGTGTGCGATTGAAGCCCAGTTGACTGAAACAAATATTAGATAAATTATTTGAATAGCCCAACTGTTTTTCCATTAAAATGGTTAACATACTTAAAGATCATGCACCATATATACAACAATTAAGTGAATTTAAGGCTTTTTTACATTCTTTAGTTTACTTTGAGAGAGATATTGTAATTCTAGCATTAGGAAAGAAGAGAAAGATACAGAAGAGAGATTAAGGTCAGAGGAAAAAGACCGGAGTTTTGTATTAGTTTAGAATGTGTTAAGAGGTGCTAAGAAGTAATGTAAAAGTTATGACAATCACAACCACTAAAAAGCACTTAACAATCGACATTGATTATCTTCTCGACGAATCTGGGAGATATTATTATAAAGCTCAAAATAGAAAGCTTACATCTTCATCATATAAAACACCCCAATGAGCATCGAGAACTTGATTCATTGAGAGGTTGTCATACGGCTCAATAGGATATACATCACCCTTCAATAATAAAATGAAAAGTTAAGGATGTTTAAAACTAGGTCATGCTAACAAGGAGTAGAAGTTTTACAACTCACAAAAAGCCAGATAGTAGCAAAAGACAGTTGTAAGACAGAAAATAAAAAGTACAAAACGGTATAGGCATATCAAATAATTATATAGAAAGGACTTCTTCTATGTTGTCAAATGGTATCAAATTTTAATCAACTAACTTCTGCATTCAGGAGTACTACAGCACTCATCGAGGCCAATCACAAGCCCAATTATTGGTAGATAGATTATACAGTGACTAGGGTGATTGATTGATCATGAAATAAATAAATAGAATCTGAAACAACTTATTGGAACCATTCATACAATTTTGAGTTATTGAGTGCCAAAAAAAAAAAAGGGAAGAAGAAGAAGAAAACCAACACACACACACACGCACACAAAAACTTAAATGGCAGGAGTGCTTATGAACATATGATAAAATACTAAAATCAAGGAACATAACTATGATAATCTGGTTGCATTAGAACAATTTGTCAATTTGGACTAGCTTGTGCATTACGTAAGGGCGCCACAAAATGTACTAGATAGAATCATATTTTACATATAAGATGTAAAATCCAATCTGATTGGATCATAATTTACAAACTGACTGTTCTTCTTACTTCTAAAATTAGCAGCACATACAGTCATCAATAACCACAGACAATCACCTTTTTTTTTTATAAGAACCACAGACAATCACCTTTATGTGGTCAAAAACAATGGACATATATTTTCATTCACTACAAACAACCAAAGGAAACAAGCATAAAGAGACTAACATTTGATGTCAAATTTTCTTTGTAAATATAAAGAGGTACTTACGCTAGAGGATGTACTCGCAACATTAGGCAAATGATTTGTGTTTGTTACAAGACCATCCACAGGAATAGTCCTTTCAAGATCCGGATATGATGATGCAGAAAATCTCCAAAATGGAGCAGTCTCACCCATCTTTTCTCGTCTTAAAGCAATCTATACAAGTGGAGCAAAAATTTAAACCATAGTCAGCAAAGACATTTGCATCAGACATTTTTTTCAACTCTACAGGCAACATGAGTATCTTTATGGACAGCAATCCTGCATAATTCATTAGATCCTCGAAGCTTTACTCACTAACGCCATATTTACTAGTTTTACCTTTGGAATTCAGGTCAGTTTTCTTTGTTTTATTACAAAACTTCAGAGTTAATTAAGAATATTTTCTATCATCCTAACTCCTTGAAAGTGTCTAAACTTCATCTTCTTTTCTATTCTGCCGCATCAAAAATCATCAAATCTGCAGCAATGAGGCCTAATTTGAATAATGCAATTTATATGTATAATGTATATGTGCTCTTTCACACGCACACAAACACCACTGTAGCATCAAAATTCCAGAAAGTTAACCTTTCCAGTTCTTGCAATTTCCTTGATTCCGAACTTAGTCAAGTTTCTTAAGACTGCAGCCATCTTCCCAGGATCTCCAGTGACCTGCAAAATCCAAAAAAAGGGATTCATCTCAATGAAGCTAAGAATTTTTTTTTTTTTTTTAATTGACCAGAATAGCATGAGAATTTGTGGAAAAGAAGAGATTCAGTAACAATCTTGTTGCCGAATTTAGGAGATTTGTGTTTTATGTAAATTTCCTGTAATTAGGGATAGTCAACTCTGTAAATTAGGAAAGAAGTTAAACAGCTAATTACCAGTTTTTTGTAGTTTCCTTTTTTTACTCTTGTATCTCCTCCTATATGAGGAACCCGTGTAAACCTTTGTGAATTAAGCCAATATATAAAAAAATTCCGGTAACATATTTTTTGAGATGGTGTCAGAGCCTCCCTAAAATAATCTGAGATAATTGCCAATTCCCTTTTCCTTTCACTCTTTTAACCATGTCTAAAGTTTCTTCTGAATCAACCCTACCGTTCACAACCCTGCCAATTCAAACCCCTGCTATTCAAAACCCAAATACTGACTCTCACTCTGTCCAGATTACCACCATTCGCCTTAATGGCAACATTATTTACGGTGGTCTTAATCCGTTAGGATGTACATCAGAAGAAGGGAAAAAATCGGGTACCTGACAGGAGATAAGAAGGCACGGGCACCAGAAGATCCAACATATGCAACGTGGGATGCAAAGAACTTAGTGGTGATTAGCTCCAATTATTAGTGTTTTTCGACGACCAAAAAACTTTGGGATAGTGTGAATCAAATGTATCTAATTTATAGAATTAGTCTCAGATTTATGAACGGACCTTGAAGCTTCGTGAAATATGGCAGGAAAAGGATTCCGTCACCAAGTATTTCAGTTCTCTAAAACGTCTCTGGTAGGACCTAGATCGGTTCAATGACTATGAATGGAAATCCATAATGGACGTTGATCATCACAAACGGACTATAGAGGCTCATCATCTCCCCAATTTTCTTGCTAGACTCGTGGAATTTGAAAAAATTCGAGGCCGAATCATAGGCAGGTCCCTGCTTCGCCCTATCGGAGAGGTGTTTGTTGAGGTTTGAAGAGAGGAGAGCCGCAGGCACGTTATGTTGGGGAAGAAAGTTGTTAATGGGCCAGTTGAAAGCTCAGCCCTTATTGTTGCTGAGAATGCTACAAATAAGGCAACCAGTTTTCAGCAAAAAAATTGAGGAGAAGCCACGGGTTTGGCGCAATTTCTACAATAAGCCACGCCATACCAAAGAAACATGCTGGAAGATTCATGGAAAATCGGCAAATTAGAAGAGCAACAGGCCTGGTGACAAGAGTAGCTGCTCGATTCCCACTGCAAATGAGGCTGAAGCAAGTCCCTTTAGCAAAGAGCAGATGGATCACCTTTTGAAGTTGCTAAAATCCAATTCCCCATCTAGAATTTCTAGTGTTTCTTTGGCACAAACAAGTAATGAACCAAAAGCCCTTTCTTGTTTAAACTCTACCCCTTAAATTATTGATTCTGGAGCTTCCAATCATATGCAAGGTTTTAAAAGGCGAAAACGGAAACCGAGGCGTTTTGTCTAATTGAGGCGAGGCGTAAGCCTCAAGGCGAATTGAGGGGTAAGCCTCGAATGTAAAATAAAAAATTCAAAAAGTTGAATAAAATTCATAAACATGCCATAAAACACACACTTGGTTCATCATAAAACCATAAGGCAAGATAAAAAAGTGCATAAAACACATAAAATATAATATATATACCACTACTCTTCTTATATAGTTATACTTGTACGGCTTTTATAGCACACAAGATAACTTTTTTTTTTTTTTGAGAAAATGAAATAAATATAGATCTAAATTAATAAAAAATCACACACTATTCTCTTTATATAACTTTCATTTTATATAACATTATAAATTTTGTATAACACCTACTTCTATAAAATTTCATTACTACAGTAGCTATAAGTTGGGAAAAAAAAAAAAAACTAGCCTATGGTAGAAAAGAAATGAAAAAAAAAAACTAAGGAGTGAGGTCCGAGGAGGTCAGAATCTGAAGGTGGCTGCTGCCAGTGGGTCGTCGCTCTGGTCACTACTCATAGGAGAGTGGGCTTGCAAGTTGCAAGGGTTGCTGATGAAGAGAGGGTTGATGATGAAGAAGGGGGCAAATGATGAAGAAGTGTTGAAGAAGATGGTAGACTTAGGGTTTAAAAACTATTTGCATATTTTTATCAGATTAAACCCCAATTTTGGTATTGAGTTGACTTTCTTTAAAAGGAAAAAAAAAAAAAAAAAAGAAGATTGGCTTGAAAATTGGCATTCAAAATAGCCTGCTCATGCCTCATAAGCCTTGAGGCGTTTTTGCCTCAAGGCGCACGCCTCAATGAAATAAGGCGTAAGCCTCGTTCAAGCCATTCAAGGCTTAAGCCTTGAAGCGCTGATCGAGCGCCTCAAACTGAGGCGAGCCTCGAGGCGTAAGCCTCAAACGCCTTTTTAAACAATGATCATATGACCAGTTTTTCAAAAATTTTTAGCACTTACCATGTTCAGGCCATTAAAAAAATTAGAATTGCAAACGGTAGCTTTACCTTGTTGTACAAAAAGGTGTGGTCAAATGATGTGAGAATAAAAACCTTAAATCTATTCTTCACGTTCCTAAATTGGCCTGTAACCTTTTATCTATGAGTAAAGTGACCAAGGACTCTAATTGTCATATAATTTTTCGTGATTCACTGTGAATTTCAAGACCAAAACTCAGAGAAAATGATTAGCAGTGCTAAGTTAATAGACGGTTACTACTTTGATGATGTTGTTTCCAGCAATAAAAAGGCTTCGGGCCTCAGTAGTGTTAGCTCTAATTTTGCGTATGAACAAATAATGCTTTAGCATTTAAGATTAGGACATTCAAGTTTTTCATATCTTAAACATTTACTTCAACATTCCTCCTTTTATTGTGAAAGTTGTTGCTTATCAAAATGTCATCGTTCCACTCATCAGCCAAAAGGCTATACTTTTTCAAAACCTTTCTATTTGATACACAATGATGTTTGGGGACCTTCTAGAGTCACTAATATCTCTTAAGAAAAAATGGTTTGTCCCTTCTATAGACGACCATACTCATCTATGTTGGGTTTACCTAATGAATAAAAAATCTGAGGTTGCAAAACTTTTTAAAGATTTTTACACAATAGTTGAAACACAATTTCACAAAAAAATTAGTATTCTACATTCTGATAATGGAACCGACTATTTTAATGAAATTTTGGGAGATTTTTTGATAGAAAGGGAATTCATCATCAATCAACTTGTGTGGATACCCCTCAGCAAAATGGAATTGCTGAAAGGAAAAATAAGCATTTACTTGAAGTGGCTCGTGCTATAATGTTTTCAATGAAAATTCTAAAATATATTTGGGCAGAAGCTGTGTTAACAGCCTGTTATTTGATCAACAGGATGCCCACATGTGTTTTAAAGTATAGCACACCATTAGAAAATTTCAAAAAAAAAAAAATCCTTTATCAAAATTACACTTGGATTTACCCTTAAATGCTTTTGGCTGCATTGCCTTTGTGCATATACCTAACAAAAATCTGTCCCAACTTGATCCTTGGGTTGAGAAATCATAGGGTATGCTCCTAATAAGAAGGGATGCAAGTGCTATAATCCCCAAACAAGAAAAACTTATGTGAGTATGGATGTGACTTTTTTTGAAAATAAATCATACTTTCACAATAATTCTCTTATGAGGGAAAACGAGTTGATTGAAGAAAATTTTTGGGATTTATCCCCTAACTCTTTACCAAATTTGATCTTAACCAGTTCACCTCACATTACTCTTCGCACTGCTATTCCCGAAAATTTAAGTGAGGAACAAACGGAAAAAATTGTTGAAAATAATGAAGGGAATCCTAATCATATTAAAACCAGAGATTATGAATGCAATAGTTTTTCTCTCTAATTCATCCTCCCTGAGTGTACAGACTTTATATACATTTAAACAAGGAACCTGAGAAAATTATAGGCAACTAACTTCCTATAGAAAACGAAAGACCCTGAAAACTAGGAACGAAAAGATATCCTTAACTAACAATACAAATCAAGAAAGATATTCCTAATAAAAAGATAAGTTACTCCTAATAAAAAATCCCTGTAACCGTGGGATATTAGTTTTTGGTTTCCAACACTCCCCCTCAAGCTGGTGAATAGATGTCAATTATTCCCAGCTTGGAAATACAAGAACTAAAGCTTGACTTTTGAAGTGCTTTGGTAAAAACATCAGCCTCTTGTGACTCGGTAGGTGTGAATGTCAATTCAATAGTCCGGTTCTCTATTTTTGTCTCGACGAAGTTCCGATCTATTCTCACATGCTTCATCCTGTCATGTTGCACTGGATTGTGTACAATACTGATGGCTGGCTTGCTGTCCGTGTATAACTTCGTGGGCTCATTTACAGTCATGTTTAGATCTGCCATTAGCCTCTGTATCCAAATAAGTTCACATGTACTTTGAGCTATAGCTCTATACTCAGCTTCTGCACTACTTCGAGCAACTACCGACTGTTTCTTGCTTCTCCAAGTCACCAAATTTCCCCATACTTTTGTACAATATCCTATAGTTGACTTGCTATCTTCAATTGTACCTGCCCAATCGGCATTTGAGAAGCCAATCACGTCTCTAGCCTCGTTTTTTTTTTTAATAGTAACCCTTTGCCTGGACTTCCTTTGAGATGGCGCAAGATTTGATTTGTTGCTTGCATATGCCTCTTAGTAGGAGCATGCATAAATTGACTAACAATACTCACACTAAAGGCAATGTCTGGCCTTGTAAGTGACAGATAAATTAGCTTCCCCGCCAAGTGTTGGTAGCTCTCTTTATTAACTGGAGGGTCTTCTTCAGATAGCTGATGCTTCCAATGCCATTCTAAAGGTGTACTAGCTGGTTTACATCCAAGCTTCCTTGTTTCCTTAAGAAGATCTAGAGTATATTTTCGCTGTGATATGAAAATTCCTTTCTGACTTCTTGCAATCTCCATCCTAAGAAAGTACTTAAGAGCTCCTAGATCCTTTACTCTGAATTCAGTTTGAAGTTTTTTCTTGAGATTTTTGATTTCCTCTTCATTATCTCCTGTAATTACAATATCTACATATACTATCAAAATAGCCTGCTTACGAGATTCATTCTTCTTTACAAACAAGGTGTGATTTGCTTGCCCCTTTGTGTAACCGAATTGCTTCATTACCATGCTAAATTTGGTGAACCAGGCTCTAGGAGATTGTTTAAGACCATACAGAGACCTTTTTAACTTGCATACCTTGTTTCTTTCTTCTTGTGTCTCGAACCCAGGAGGAGCTCTCATATATACTTCTTCCTCTAGTGTACCATTGAGGAATGCGTTCTTGATGTCAAGTTGGTGCAGTTCCCAATCTAGGTTTGCAGCTAAGGACAACAAAACTCTGATGGAATTAAGCTTAGGGACTGGAGCAAATGTTTCTTCATAGTCAATACCATAGGTTTGAGTAAACTCTTGTGCTACAAGTCTTGCCTTGTACCTTTCCACGGTTCCATCAGGTTTGTATTTAACAGTAAATATCCACTTGCTGCCCACGACTTTCTTCCCTTCTGGTAGTTCCACAAGCTCCCAAGTGTCATTCTCATGTAGAGCCTTCATTTCTTCTAACAC
>CAMOHE010043292.1:0-20673 GCA_946598075.1 Artocarpus hirsutus | reverse complement strand
CATTACTCTTAAGAAATGTTGGTTACTGATTCTTTAACAAAACCATGTCGCTTAATTTGTAGCACCGAACGGGTTGTCTTGTGGGATGCTTAAGAAGATTGCAAAGATGGTGTCTGTCATCCATTTTCGACGAATATCAAAGATTTGCCGCTGCCAAAGCCAGAGTCTCTGACCAGAGGTTCATAGAATTGTTCGACATTTCCAGCCTGAAGCGCTTCCCGTTGTCGTTTGCATGTTCAAAGAGATAATTTCCCAAATCATTATTCATTAGGGCCATTTGTTTTGCATCAGTGTGGTTATGGTTACAATCAAAATAAGGTTCCGTTCCGTGGCTGTTTCTTTAGCATGTCTTGAAGAATTGTGAACACTGAACAATATCAAATTTATTGCATCAAATATTTCTGCATCCACATGAATAAGTTTAACTCCAAAATCCGTTCAAATTTGAGAATATTCAAAAACAACCCAAAAACAAAAAAGAGAATTTAAGTTGAGGGAAAGTGAACAGTTCAAATATTCTCTTTACAGAACAGAGGCCTTGCTGTTGAATAAACAAATCCTCACAAATATTGAAACCATTGAAAACCCAGAAAAGAAAAAGAGATTGAAATCACACAAACTGATTTAGAAGCTGCAGATAATGCAATCCTACAACCAGCAGCCAAGATATGGAGGATCAGAGAAGTGATGATGTAGGTTTCGGAGAATTTATAGACCGGCGGGCTTCTTCTGTTGCTTTAATTTGAGCAACCCCAGCGCTTGGCCGTTGGCAACCTCTTAGAATTACAAAAATACCCTTGTTTATGTTAAAAATGTAAGACTAGAAAAGGTGTTGGATAAGCTGAAAGCCTCAAAGTGTTGGCTGGGTATTTCTGGAATTGAGAGATTATGGGCTTTCTAAAGTAAGATTTGGATTTATGGGCTTTCCTACCCCATGAACAACATAAATATTACATAATCCGTAATTTTTTAATAAATAAGTTAATATCTGTTTTTGTTAAACAAATATTATTTATATATATTTTTAAAAAATTTCATATATTCAAAACCTTAAAATACCCTCTAGCTAAATATTATCATGTATTTAAAATTTTATAACAAATTTTCTATTTTTCGAATAGTTAAATTAGAAAAAAAATATACACGTATATTTCTTATTTTAACATGTTGCATTGATGCATTATCATTATCACTTGAAGTCTTAAAAAAATGCAATAAATGTCATTGAGTATTGTTATCATTATGTATCATTAACTTAATGATATAACAATTATATAACTGATAAGATACAGAAAAAAACTTAATAAATACTATATTATTAATTTAATTACATATCACAAAAAAAAAAAGAGATATCATTCACTTGAAGTCTTAAGAAATGAATATCATTAAGTATCATTATCATTACATATTATTATGTTTAATATATGAATTATATAACTCGTAAGACACTTAAAAAGGCTTAATAATATTGCATCATTAATTTAATTACAACACCTTAATTTTAATTTGTCAGTAAAACTATATCATTAATTTAATTACAATACCCTAATTTCAATTTTTTGGTAAATCCAACTTGTCGATAAAAAAATTTCATTTTTTTAAGAAATTTTAAAAACGTTATTTTAGATACCAATTTAAATTTAAGCAACAAATACTCTAATTTCAGGGATTTTTTAAAATATGATGATATTATAATCCATTTGAAATCTTAAATACGTATATTATAGTTATTCTAAAAAAAAAATTAAAACTAACAATATCATTATTATGGTCATTAATGTTTTTATATATATGCATTGAGACATATAAAGAATATTCATGAACTGTAGATATATTTTAATTATACAAATAAAAAAAAGCCATATATCTCATTAAGCCGATGAACAACCCTTGATGGGTTCAATGAGAAGCCCAATACCTCTTCCGACATGGCCTCGCCTGCCTTGTCTCTCTTTAGTCCATATTTTGTGTTTTTTTTTAGAAAATTATATGTTTTGTCACACTTTTAAAAGTTGTATTTATTTATGTCATCTTAAAAAATGTTTATGTCACTATCATTCATATTATATGTTAAGTTGTGTCACAAATGAATATACGAAACATTTATAAAAAGTAAATTTAAAAAGATGCCGTTTTCATAAATTTTTAATTTTGATAAATTAATTTTTAAATTTTATTCGTCAGTCTTTTAATGTGGGGACTAAAACAATTAAAAAAAATAAGAATTTAGAGAGTAATTTTCTAAATAAGCTGCAAAATATCTACTTAAGTTCTTCATTCCGAATCCCAACTTTTGTTATCCTTTTTTTCTGCAGTTTTGGGTTTGAAGTATTTTATTTTCCTTATCTTATTTGTTAATGGGAAAAATAAGTTACGTGTTCTAGTGGTCTGCATTTTAAGGTCGGTATTTTTTTATTTTTATTTTTTGTGGTTGCATTTTATTGTCGTTTTAGACATGAATGCATAATTGACGGGTCGTTACAATCATAAACGAGATTTTTTTTTTTCTATTGACAAAACAACTTATTCTTGCTATTCAATGTGGTCTCATCATCATTGACTAAAAATTAAGATTTATTAGAAGTTAAGCGAAGCTAGCTGAAGGAATACCAACCTTCTCCAAAATGAAGACATAAATCTCTTCTATTAATTTTCATTACATTTCCATCTCTCTGTCTCTCACTCTCTCTCTCTCTCTCTGTGTTTAAAAACAAAAATCAAATACACTTTGATCTTAAGTTTAATATATTCTAGCAGTTCCATAACTTTTTAACTTCAAATTTTACCCTGCTCGCGTACATGTTTGTCTTTTCACAAGGCATTGTTTGATTTGATATAAAACTGTACAATGCAATTTAAAACTTTGTGCTAACTTCTAAATGATACCCCAATTATTAATAGTTATATACTGTCAATTCCCAGTCCTGCCATTGGGGAAAAAAATGTCTGAGAGAAATATTTTGAATATCTTATGTTCTTCTTTATTCACCTAGGAAAGATTGAAAAAAAAAAAAAACATATTTTGAAGACACTTCTAACAACCATCCAATAATTTGTTTTCAAACCGTGCAATACTATCACGGCACACAGAAATATAGGTCCCTCGGATTTATGGGAAAAATATAAGCAACAAAGAGAATATTGTAGTATATTATAACATTTAAACCCTACTTGTTTCGTCTGCCAATATTTTATAGAGATATTATCTTGTTAGGGTAGCAGATAGACCTTCGGAGGAAATACCTAGGCAAATAATAATATGTTTATTTAGTCTTCCACTTGTAGAAGTTTAATATTGTTATTAATTTAATTTGGTTATACAATCAGGAAACTTCCTGCTTAGATATTTGCGTTAATGCCAAATATTAACTAATTATAGTAATGGAAATTTAATTAAATATTATTGAAAATTTTAGAGCATTTCCTTTCACTAGGGACTATAAATTTTGCATTGATTCTTGTACAATTATTCTCATATCAATGTGTTTTTTATTTGGTAGTTCAAGCAGATATTCAACAATTAGAATATAATCTCGCGCCGCCTTTTAATTAAAATTTAAATCCACTCACATGTTTGAGAACCGATGCAGCCAATTACCATCACTAGAATTAAACTTTATGGACGGTCTCTTTTAATTTAAAATGGTTTCACTTTTGTTAAGCCTAATCTTTTTATATGACGTTAATCTATATAGACCTATTGTAGTACTGTGGATAAAAAGAAAAGAAACTAAAAAGAACTTCTCAACAGCAACACGTAGAATAGAATCTAAAAACACACTTTTTTCCTTTCATAAAAAGGGTAATGTTTGGTTACTGCTTAAACAGACAAAATACATCACACATCATAAACAGTACAATTAAGACAAGAAGTTAATACACACACCAAAGGAACAAGTTTTTCCATCAGAAAAGCTTGCATATAGCTTTATGGCAAAGCTATAACTTTTAGACAGTCCAAACAGTTCCCAACATATATAGAAACACAAGACACAAACTCATATATTGGTACATAAGATGTTATAAACAGAGACACACGTAGCTAATTTTTGTTTGTCACAAGGACTGATCCTCAAACTGTTGCGATGGGACCCGCGTTGAGTGGGGATTCCATGGCCTTCATGGCTTCAAACCTTGGTTCCTTGGCTTGGAATTTCAGACCAGCATAGATCTTCATGTAGTCATCAAACACAAACTTCGGGTACAACACTTTGGTTTCTTGCTCTACTGCTTTTTCCACCAATGCTGGAGCCGGGTAGATAACGGCGTCGCTTCCCGGGTTGTAGAATGATGCTACAGACATCCTGTTACCGTCGGTTTGAGCTACAACGCGGTGCATCACGCTTTTATATTTTCCATTAGTAATTACCTACGCACAAAGTTTGGAAAAACATGCTAAGAAACCACACAAATATAGAAATTTAAATTTATATTTACGTGTCAATTTTAAGACCACGAATGATAATGATATTTAACGAGATTTTTTTTGGCCTAGTAATAGAATCATAATAAGCTAATATTACCTCAAGTTGGTCACCTAAGTTGATGACAATGGAGTGGTGCATTGGGGGGACATCAATCCACTGGCCATCCTTGAGGAGTTGAAGGCCGCTGACCTTGTCATCTTGGAAAAGCAAAATGATCCCGCCGGCGTCGGTGTGGGCCCGGAGGCCCTTGATCAGGTCTGGTTTGGGACAAGGAGGGTAGTTACTGACCTTGGTTCCAAAATTTGGACCCTTGGACCCATAGAAGACTTTCTTTATATACCCTTTCTCTAGTCCAAGATTCTCACAGAGCAAGTCCAAGAGATGCTCAGCCAGTTTCTCCAGCTCGGCTGCAAATTGCTTCATCACCTTCCTGGAAAAATCATGTCACAAAACAAGTCCACTTCATATTTGTGTCAAATCTTATCATATTATAGGTGTAAAATTACTGTTAGACTAAATAGGCATATAGCCACTATATTTGCAACATTTTTATTGTGTTAAATAGGAAACCTGTAGTCGTCGTCAAGGTCCGGGATTTCGGACATGTTTGAGACAGGAAGGTGGCGCAGGAAGATGGTGCTTTCCCAGTCCAAGTCATTGATTTCGGACTGTACGGCATCAAGTCCCTTGCTTGCCACCATTTCCTTGAACCTTTGTTCCATGCACTTTCTGTAGTGCTCTTTTGTCAGCCTCTCCACAGTGTCCATAAGCTCATGGGATATCCCATGGTTCATCAGCTGAAACAATTACACAAAACAAAACATGTTTAGCAAATCAAGAGAAATATCACCCCAAAAAAAGAAAAAAAAAAGAAAAGAAAAGAAAAAAAGTTTTTCAAGAACTTTTATGAGTTTAGTATATTGCCTCAAAGAAACCCCAGTTCTCACAAGCATCGCTTATTAACTCCATGGTTGTTTTTCTCTCTTCACCGTTGAGTTTTGCCATGTCAATAACTGGAAAAGTGATCTGATCCATCCTTCTTTTTTTTTTTAACTGACTTCCTTTCTTTTCTTTTCTTTCCTTTTCTCTCTTTCTTCTCTCTCAAAGGAGTGTATATGATAGCTCAGTTGGTATGTGGTGATGAGAGGAGTTCAGAATTTGCGCCAATTTATAGACGTGGGCCGCTGTGGGCAGATATGGAATTTGACATCAGGATAAAAGAAAAATAAAATAAAATAAAATAAAAGTTGAGAAGGAGGAATTTAGAAAGCAAAAATAAAACGCGGTTTGAACCAAAAATTTTTGAACATTTTACACCAACTTCTAGATTTGATCTGTTATTTCGATTAATTGTTAAAAAAGTTTAATTTAAACTTATTTTGAACTGTAAATTATAGTTCGAACTGCAAATTTTAATTTAAACTAGAAAATTTTCTTTTTTTTAATGATTTAAACACTAATTGTGGTTACCAAACAGAATAAAAATAGAAATTTAGAAAGTGAAAGGACAAGTTTAAGCAACTATAGGTTAAAAAAAAAAAGAAGAAAAAAAGAACAGGAGTTAATGAAGGATGTATGTGAGCACATCCTGATATGGTATCTCTTTTGTCTTTGAGGCTGTGGCCATAAACCCATGCTATTTTCTAGGAACAGGACCTACTTCTTTGGCTGTTTCTTGTTTCATCAATTTTCAGTTCATTTCTTGTATGTTTTTTTCCTTTTCTTTTTGTTTGCTCTTTTCCCATTACTTGTAAATATTCCTCTTACGAGAGAAGAAAAAGAATAAAAAAAGACAGCATTATTTAGCACTATGCCACTATAGGTTCTTACACAGATTAATTGATGATGAAGTAACTTTTGGAGCACATATTCTTTTGAAAGCGAAACAATTAATTTATAAAGTTCAAAGGCTATAAACTTTTATTCTTCATATGCCATCCGTTAAGGACATTATCTTGATGTGAGCTAACCTATTGATTTCATTAATTTCGTCTTTCTACTCTTATTATCTGGACAAATAAGGGAGTAGCTGCTGCTTACTCTCAAGCACACCTCATATTTCTTTAAAGAACTTTGAATATGAAATAAATAAATAAATAATTGTTTTAGGTTCTTTGGAGATCTCGGACTCTTATGGAATATATATAAGTGGTCTCTAGTTATAAACTAGTGGAGCCTACTGTTGTATGGCGCGAGTTTCGAACTTTTTGGAACCTAATAACATTGTTTGTGAAAATATCTATAAAATACGATTCTAAATGGTCAAATTTAATCATAATTTTGAGAAAATTCAACGATGGTTTTAAATTATCGTATCAAGAGATCCTACAGAAAACTCTCCCCTTTCTTTTGAGTTTTTCTTTTTTCTTTTCCCGAAATATTGCATTTGGGAGCTTAACGAAGATGCCATATATATCCATATATTAATGTCCAAGAAAGGTTTTAATCAAAATGGAAAAGGAAAATATATAATGGGAAGGTGCCTTCTGGTTTCCCATGCCAAAGACCATTTCCTTGAAGGACTTAGAAAGAGCTTTTTCTTGTTTCATCTTTTTTCTTAGGGGGACACACCTAGTGATACAAAATTGACTATATATTTAAGATTTCCAATGTAGATTACATTTCTGCCGACCTATATATTAATAAGTTTTGAACTCTAACTCTACAAAATTAACTCAACTTTTGAGCTTCTCAAACACCCAGTAATAAGTTTGGAACTTTAAAACTATTTAAAAATAAAAAAGAAATAAAGAAAGAAAGTAGATAACAAATGAGAACAGTGTATACCTTTAAAATATATTCCAAATTTTTCTGTTATTGATGAATGATGAAGTAGTGATGCTTCAAGTATAAAGTGAAAACTAAAGGGAACTTTTGTTCATTAATACAGATGCTAAGCATTAACTGTATATGTTTGTATTATTATATGAATTAAGCATCACTATTGACAATTGGTCTCGGCACATTTTACTTTCATAAAATCCCTTTCAAATAAATCTTGAGAATAATTGACATTTTTGGTTCCAAGTTAATTACAAGTCCCTTTTAATTATTCCAGTTTCTCTTTTCTCAAGTCTCTTTTGCAGTGTATTTTTCCTTAATACTGGCGACAGCGTCCCATAAATAAAATAACGTACTACCACAGAATCATTAATCAACCTTTTCTTATAACACAAACAGAAATCGAAGCATGAAAAGAAAGGTGTATAAATAAGGTGACCACAACAAGTTGATTGTGGTCATTAAGAAAATGATAATTTGCTAATTGAATGAATACTAATGTTTGCAAATTGTCTCTTTTCTGTTCTTTTTTTAATTTATTTTTCTGCTGTGTTTATTAATTTTAAAAAATCAGAAACTATTTTTCATTTATCTGAAGTATCATGTACAATAACTTTTTTTTTGGGCGGAGGAGATCCCTCCACCTAAATAATCTCATTATTTATATTAAAAACATAAGAATCCAAAAAAGGAGTTCTGCATTATTTGCCTATTGAAATAGAAAAACAAGACTTATCTTTTCGCTTGACAGAGAAAAGAAAATAATAATACGTTAGATATATCTGACAACAAAATACCAAACTTACTAAGACTAAAATGATTAATCTAACAGTTGTCAATGTATTAAACACCATGTGATAGAGTATATAGTCTCATATCCTTAGCCTTAATTAGCCTCAGCCTCACGAATGACGAAGCTACCATCTAAGATTTTAGTCAAAGCTATCATAGCAAATCCAGTGGAATCTCTCATAAAACTTCCATCGCCTGCTTCCGAGACAGAAATAGGAACATTTACATTAAGTTTATAGCGGTTCAAATTTGAAGAATCAATCTAGCTCTTGCCCTTTCAATAGCATTGTTGGGAATGAACCATTGAGCCGTTAATTTTTTTTTTATGTATTTATTAATTCGTTCATGATACTCCATACTAAACAAAAAAATAATAACAATTCTAACTCAAACTTTGTGACAAGAAAAAACTAGAAGAGAAAAAATATCAACAAAAATAATTGCAGAAGATCACATTAGGTTTATAATATCACAAAGTTGGGAAAAAAAATAATAGTGTGTTTCACGCTCTTGCTCAAACTTTCTAGTTCAAACCATCCACAATATAAAACTTTCAGAAGCTACAATGTAAAACAGAATAAAACTCTCACATGCTATAATATTTGATATCATTTTCTATTTCAATTCGGTTTATCAGACACCTTAAATATTTTTCTTGGATTATTACTTTTTATATAATTTTGTGACACCACACACAAGTTTGACCTTAATTAGGTAACGCCAATTTTTTTTGTAATAAAAAATAATAATTATAAGATGAAAATCTCACTATTAAATATATGTCCTATTGGCTACAACCAACTAAGTTATACTCACTTGTTCTGTCTCACATTTTTAATACTCCATCATATATAAAAAATATTTCTTTTCTTCCCCTAGAAAAAGAGACAGAAATTACAAAAGGAAAGAGATGCTACAGAAGGAATCGAATGAGAAAAGAGACAAAAGTTCCGGGTAATTAAGTTAGTGATAATATAACGATATAAAGAAAGAACAAAACGTGTGGGACCTAACCATATAAAGGAGCTAGAGTGGCTTAATTAATTTTGCATGCATTGACGACGGGGTAAGGACAGATTTACGCAGATTATGGAGATCGATTGGAAAGAAGTTTTTCCCAAATCCTGCACTTTAAAAGAGGATATGACCTCTGAAATTGAGGGAATGATTTTCATGTTAAGAATCTCATCTTCCTTGTGCAAGACATGATCTCAAAAGCAGATCAGCTAAATTCTAAAAGAGGAAAAATAAAGGAAAACCCATCAAAGAATATGCAGTGGGAAATCCTGCAAAACAAAATTAGCTTTTAACTATTAACATCGTTCCTTTTGTTTTACTTTTTGAATTTTTACTCAATTACTATCGGGGATGTTTATCACAACAAAAATATGGTAGGTACATTTTAGTGAGTTTTATATCTAGATATTCTGTTATAAAATTAAATGTGAATATCTATATAATAATGATTTTTTATTGATTAATAACAATAGTTGTACATGTTAGAGAGATTGTTGTTTATATAGGAAGTTGAAAAAGCCAAAAATTCCACGTGAAAAATATAAAAGAAAGATAATATAGCAATATATGCAACAATAAAATACTTACATGTAATGAGTGTGTGCTACTACTATGGGGGACGATTAGGCGTTTTTAGAGGCTATTTTTTTTTTTTTTTGATACAAAAGAGGGAGAAAATACCACAACTTTCAAGTAGGACTTTAAGTGACTCAAACTTTTAACCTATGATTGAAATGCAAGGACTTACAACTAATTACGCTGCCTATTAAAAGCTCACTTTGCCCGTAAGGCAATTGCGTGTTTACCACTGTTTTCTCATCAAAAAATACAATCATAACAACTTAAGATTATTTTATTATTTTTTTGGCTGAAGAGCACGAATATCTTAATTTGGTTAATTTAATCATCCGCTTCCTACAAAGAAGCAATGGGCTGGCTTATTATAATTTAAACATTTTCGAGCCAACAGAAAGCTATAACTTTCTGAGTTTGACGAGACTTTGGACCCCTTTTTCTTTTTAACTTTCAACTTCTGACCAAAGAGCTCCTACAGTTAAAAAATAATTAAAAAAAAAAAAGTTGGCCTAAACTCTTGAACTTTCGGTCGACTTTCAGACATGCACATGCAATGTCCGCTTTGTAATCTGGCTCCACCAACCCCCAAACTTATATCTATGTTCGTAATTTTTGATTTAATTGCTTATTGGTTTGTTGCAATGTTTGTAAAGAGGGAATGTTTGAAAAAAATGAAAGAAAGAAGAAAAAACAAAACATAACTACTCCATTGTTTTTGGTAGAATTTCTTTCACTAGTCTTAGCCTTCTTTGTAGGCACAATAATTGGTCGTTGCTAGTCTGAGTTGTGCACTGGTCTAGTCTAAGATTGTGGGTCATCTTCGATATCGGTATCTCGAAGATAACCTAAGACTAGATGCTTTTTTTTTTTTGAAATGGTTATCGTGTCCAGTTAGGATAAGTTGTGCTTTGATTTTTAAGTTTTAGAGGAAAAAAACATAAATTATGGCTTTTTAATTATTGTTTGGATATTACATGAAAAAAGTTTTTTCAAATAAAGCTTTTAAACCTATTTAGTTAAATAAGTCAAAAATTCTTATCGTCATAAAATGTAAAATAATACAATGATATGGATAGAAATTTTAAGTTGATGTTCACAAATAAAATCTTAAAGTGTAAATATAATAGCTTTAGCATTATAGAGATAACTCATTCTAAAAATGTTTTTAAAAGCTAAAAGTCCAATCAACTTATCTATCCAAACACGTTCAAAAATAATTTTGAGCTAAATAAGCGATAAATATGCTTATTTTAAGTCGTTTTAAACGGGGCTTAAGACTAGAAGTTAGACCATTAGAATACAAAAATCAAGTTTAACACTACCAACTACAAAGGGGAAAAAGGTTCTAGTGGTAGTCTTTTGCCACGTGCTAAGGTGAAATTAAGTAGATCAATTTGTTTGTCGATTTTTGATTTAAACGAAATTTGCAATTAACTCGTGGAGTATTAACAGCCAAAGTTTGACCAACAATTAGGCCAAAGGGGAAAAACATTATAAGTATGTAAAATGATTACCTATACCTAGAGACATCATTCTTTTGTGATATCCATAAATCTTTCTCGACTAATGGATAATTTCAATTTTACATGATCAAATATTATTTGCTTAATTACTTGTCATTACTCACAATTCATAAACGCGTAAATTGAAATGTTGACTACTTTGTAGGGGAGAAAAAAAAAAAGAAAAAAAAAAGAGAAGCTTCTCCCATGCAATGAGTCTGCTCCCCAAGAGCTTTTGAGAGCTTTTTCCAATTTCCATAATAGAGCAAATCACATGCAAAATAGACGAAGACCCATGTTTGGCTTTGTGTTGGTTTTTGGATCACGTCCCAAATTCTATGAACTATAAATTTCCTTTTCTCCAACTTTGCGTATTCCATTTTGTATTTTTCTTATATATTCTCTTCTCTCTTTTTTTTTCCTTGATGAGAAATTCCGAATCCATCTTTTTCTCCTTAATTTAACTCGCCATTATTGAAAATCCTTTGCTGATCACTTTCTTGTCCTTTTTCATTTGCATATTCCTTTTTTTTTTATATATATATATAACTATTACGAAAAGAGTGCGATAGAAACAAAAAATAAAAACACTGAAAACCCAAAACAAAAAAAAACCACAAACAGAGGAGAAAAAAATCACTAAGCTCGAAAAAGACTATAAGATAGAGGCAATTAGAGAGGTTAAAAGTTGATAATAACAAACTCTAACGTTATAAGTCATATATATAGGCATAAACAAAACCCTATGGGCTTAAAATATAAACTAAACGGCTCAATACGCAAAAGTACATACCGCAGGGGCAAAGCCCCTGCACCTCTTGTGAGATCAGTGGTAGGTTACAAGATCGGACCTATCAGCCTGATTTCTCTACTGCTATTACAGATCTCATGAAAAATCTTATATTTGTTTTTTCACCATAATTATCACACCGTATGTTTTTTAGGTCGGGCCTACCTGAATTCGAGTCACTATACTCTAATAATAACATATATTAGTTTTTCTTGAAGCTTGAAAAAACAATGAGAAGATAAAAATAGGGCAGTTAAAAAAATAGAAAATGGAAAGCCGGAAAATGCAGTTCGTCTTGGGAAACAATACTTTACTTGTACGCACACTTAGTTGACGACATACCGTGTTCTCTCCAACAACTTATCAGTTGGCTCTATTTACATGTACATTAGATTACGTATATATCATATGGCCTTTAACGAACATAACACAACCGATAACTTAGTTTATTGGGTTTTGCGAGTACAAGTTATAGATTAATTATTTTATGGGCAAAACATGGTATAATTGGCATAAATTATAATTATTTTCGCAAATTAAAGTTGCTGATTGACACAAACAAAAATAATAAATTTGGTCTCGTTTTTCGGTGGATAGAGTGTAACATATTATTACTTATGTGATAGAAGCTGATAGCTTGTACTTTAATTTACTTTTAAGCAGTACAAAAAAAAAACATAATTAAAGTATTTTAATTACTATTTAGACAGTGGATAGAGCTTTTGACTTTAGAAGAACTATTATTGTTATAAACAAGTAAAGTAATATAATGATATAAATGGAATTTCAAAGTTGTTATTCATAAATAAAAGGTTAAAAATGTAAATAAAAGAGCTTTTCATAAACATCAATTAGTAAGTGGCTTGTTCCATAAGAACTTATAAGCCAAAAGCCTAATTAACTTGTTAGCCAAATACATCCAAAAACAACATTTATTTTGGGCTAAATAAGTCAAAAACTATTTCTTTTAAGCCATTTCAAATGAAGCAATAAATAGTTGTCGAGTAATTTGTTTATACTAACTCCATCTAATCATGTTTATTTTTTCATATTTTACTTTCAATCTCCAGTCACAATTCATTAAATTATTACATTAATTAGTTTCAAACATTATTGTCTTTAATTCTTTAAAAATTGTTTTCTACAATAAAATATCAAGAATTTTAGCAAATTAGGAAGTTGGGAATTTCTGTGGCAGTAATTATAAAAGATATCCATCGGTGGGTATGTAAATATCTTGTAATCGTTAGATTTGTAGAAAAAAAATTTTGACTAGTTTTGTCAGGCCCAGGAGTATGGAGGTGATGCGATGGTTTAATTGAGTTAATTAAGTAGAAATTTAGTTAAGGCATGAGTCTGAGAATTTAAATTAAATTATGTAAAATGTGAAAAAATCTTAAAAACCTTTTTAAAGCAAGCGATTATAATATTTAAGCAAATAAGATTAACAAAATAAACAATAAGGAAATAATAATTAAGTAATAAGAAGAAACGAGAATGGGTCCCACTAACCCACATCTTGTGCACACACATAATACTGACAATATTAGATTACAACCACTGTTTAAAATAAAGAAAGGGGTTTATTTAATACATGCCTTGATTTAATAAAAGCAAATAACCTAGTTCTTTTATTGCTCGAAATTCTAGTTTGTGGACTCTTCTCCGATCCTAAACTGATATCTACCTAGAGGGGGAAGGTTTTAAAAACAAATAAAATATAAGCGAAAGACTCAGTATGACTATATTTTAAAAAACATAACTTTTAGGAGAAAAATTTCAATATTCAAGAGATCATTAGAAAAACATATTTGAATAAATGAGTAAAATAAAATTTTAATAAAATTAATCTTACTTAAATCATTTATTGGTCGACCAGAGAGAATATCATTTTTTTTCCTGGACAGCCATATATGTGACACCACTATAATGGCTCAGTTGGGTTTCAGGACCTGCCCCCAAGGTCGCACTCTACACGAGCCGATCTTTGATGTGACATTATGCCCTTATATATATATTCTCTATAATTATTAGAAATCTTTTTTTAATCAAGTATTCTCATTTACATTCATTATGACATTTATCATGAAAGTTCACCTCAGTCTACTGTTTATAAAAACAATCAATGAAATCCTTTTTCAAACCATCATCGAAAATATTTTTATAAAAATCCTTTTTAGGCCAAAATCATTTTAAAACTAAGTTACCAAGAAAAGGGTAGAAGTTCTACCTCAATACTTACGTCGGTCTCCTACATCGTAATCCCAGTCCGCTATACGTTAGCTTCGCGTTTCCACGAACTATCTTAAATGGAAACTAGGTCTATCAGTATCTAGCTTGAGATATCCTATGTTACTAAATTATCTCATGGTGTTCTAGTGTGCTATTTAAGTTTATAAAATCATACTATGACGTTAAAATCTTAATCGGGGTTCAAAATAATAAAAATGGATGAAAACTTATAAAATCTCACCATGCTCGGTCGGCTTGTCGGTCGCCTTGGTTCGACCTGTCAAAAAGTCAGGTCCTGTCGGCCAAACTTTTTTAGGTTTAGCCTGCCAGACAGATGAATCCGGCCTGCCGAACCCTTGAATCTGACTTGTCGAACATGAAGTTCAGCCTGCCGATCTAGAAAAATTTTAGAATTTTTCAGGCATAGGTTTCGGCCTCCCTAGCCCAAATCTTCATTTTGATCTATTTTTCTTAATTCTCAGGCATAGATAACATACTTAGATGATAGTAAAACATCATAAAACACCTTTAAACCAATTTAAACAAGATTTGGACAAAAATTTTGAATAAATCCAAAAATAGAGAAAAATAAAAAAATCTTGATTTAAATCCATTTTTGATCAAACAAAACTTAGATTCTAGTTATTCTAAGTTTCTCTAACCTAGATCAAGGGTTTTCTAGGCTTAGAAAAGCTTAAATTTTAAAATATCACAAAATTAGATAATTTTAGAAAAGTTTTAAAATTTTAAAACTAACCTCAAATCGAAGCTTTAAATCGAGTTTGTGGTGATAAATTGTGTTCCTAAGCTCTTAATCTAGCTGAGAAGCAAAGCTTGAGTTCAAATTTTTGAATCAAAATGTGAGAAAGAGAGGGAGAGAGTGACGGCAGAGGGAGAGAGAAGAGAGAGCTGAGAGTGAGAAAGGAGAGAGACGAGAGAGCGAGGAGAGAAAGGGAGAGTGAGAGAGATTAAATAAAGGAAAGGTTAGGCAAAACCAGTGAAGAAAAACCGTGTGTAGCACGCGGTTTTCCAAACGGGACGTGTTTGGTATTTGAAAATTGTTTTGTTTTAAAATTCAAAATAACAAATAAAAATAATTAAGAGAAATTAAAAATCATTAATTAATTCAAAGATATCATTAATTTATAAATTCCACAAAATGATCAAATTAAGTTTAAAATATTCATTATGGCACACTAATCTACCATTTAATACACTGATATCATTTAATTAACTTTGAGGCGTTATAAGTTTGCACCAAAGAAGTCCCTAAAATAGAAGCTTTATTACGAATATTTGGCTGGATATTGTTTTACTGCAGAGTTCATATAGAATGCAAACAAATTGAATTAATAATTTGCTCGCCATTTTATGCATCTTAGGTTAGATCCTTGATTGATGCTGTTTTTTCAAATTTATTAAAACCCTTTTACTTCTCATTGGAAAGCGAAAATTTAGACCTATGGAAAATGAATTTTTATTAAATAAACTCTATTATGCTACCGAGTCAATTAATAAAAATTTGGAACTTGAGCAAGGGGAAGAAAAAGGAAATAAAATAATAATAATAATAATAATAATTACCGGCAACAACCCTTATTGCTTGGAGAATAAACTTGGAATAATTTGGATCTGGTTAGGGGATATGATTCCTTTCAAATGGAAATTAAATATAGGTCTTCTTCTTCACCAAACAAAAGTACTTTACTTAGGTCACAAATTAGACCTTCGTGTTCATTAACGAATGGCTAATATCATGCTCATTTCTTGGCCTAATTATGAAAACTAATGACTACTTACGACCACGTGATGATAATAAGTATGACAAAAACATTTTTACTATGACAAAAACATTTTTACTTTGACAAAAACATTTTTACTTTTTGTTTGTAGGCTCTCTCTGAGTCTCCTTGTCGTTCATAATTACTTATTAAAAGAAGGCAAATTGCAATTGCCGACTTGATCAAAGTTTGATGATGAATATATATAAATTTTTTTGAATAAACATGTATGAATATTTTACATTAAGACTTTTTATTTTATTTTTGTATCTTATAAATTAAAGAGTGTACAGAAGTAAGCACTATAGTACCAGTGAAAGGAAGAAAAAGCACATCATTAAAGGCAAACATATATTCTAATATAAGATGCTTTGGACTAAATTCCAATAGATTTTGTGATCGAATAAAAATGAGGGAAAATATATATGCAAATGCCGAAATTCCCGGCGGCTATGCGATTGGAGCATATCATCAGTCATCATATGGGCAATGGCAAAAGGAGAGAACTCAAACTTTTCATCCCAACAAAGGATTTCGTCTAAGAGACCTCACCAATGGTTACGTTTTGAAATCGTCAATCTAGTCAATTTTTTTTTTTCCGTAATTCTGATGATTGAAAGACAAATACTTATTGATGAGTATTTTTGGTTGTTCCCACTAGAGAAATTATCCAAAAGAAAAAATAAATTTCACGTAGATCTAAAAAAAAGGGTTATTCTCATGTAGGTATTCTTATCATATGTGTATTTTTAAACTATTATATCTAGTCAAAATCATCTTTTCCTATAGATTTAATGATTGAAAAATTAATACTTATCGGTAGAAAAATCTTTTTGATCTCAATAGAATTAAAATCCTACAATTCACAAAAAAAATATGTCCTAATATAGTGTATAAGGTATTTTCTAGAATAAGACTTATTGTCTCGTGAGTAACAAAATTTTAACATTATGAGATTGAATACCAATGCATGCTCTTATCAATGATACTTTTTAATACTTACCTGAAAAGTTTTAAGAAAAAAAATCACAGATTTAGACTTTCCATAAGAGGCAAAGGTCACATAAAAAATGCAAGGTTGGATATGAAATCTTCGATAGATTCTTGATAAACGTCCTCTCAAAACTCCTTGCCCCTATATAATATAACAGGACCACTCAGAGGGGTTACTATACAGTGTGCCTACAGCCCACCATATGAAGATATGGAATGTCAGATGTCAATCAAATGGATGTATAGATCCTGTTGATGAAAGGTATATTTTCACACCTTAGGCCATGTGGACCCCATACAACCCACCGACCCACCTGAAAGCTATTTTGCCTTGATGGATCAACCGTGTCCGTGTGGTTTGACCATGGTGTTAATTTTTTTTTAAATGAAAATGGTCGTTTCATTCGTATGATTGAGATTAAAAATCGATAAAAGTATGCGTGTGGGACATAACCGGCGTGCAATTGTAATGGGAGACTGGACGCATCAACCAAGCTTTTCTTAATAACTTTGCTTTATATTATAAAACACATATTATACAACATAGGAGAATGAGACATGGTAGCTAGCTAGGAAATGCAAAATAAACTAAAATAAATAAAATTTGAATATAAATTAAGAGCCGCTTGGCTTGTTGGTTATTGAGATTTGAACAGTGAATTAGTTCAAACCAATCCATTCAAGGGACAAATACTTTCCATACCAATCTCTTCATGCATGTACGTGTACGTGTATGATGTATAAGTAGATATCACGTAGGCATGATAAAAACAAAGAAAACGACTCGACGTGATTTACATCACTAGCTGATAGTCTTGGAAGCAACTTGTTGATGCGCTTTCTTACTGTACTAGTTAATTATTCTGCCTTTAGTTTATAGGTTTAATCATTAACCGGCGAGGTCATTTATTAAGGGTCCGTATTTGGTACGCAAGTTTAAAATAACGTGGTTTTAAACTTTGGTTTGAACTCATAGCTTTAAATCATAAGGTTTAAACGGTGATTTTGAACTAACGTTTGAAATATAAAAATTTAAAATAAGAATAAAATATCACATCAAGTTTAAAATGAAAACTGATCTTTAGAAAACTACTAGGGTGTTTAGCTAGTGGTGGGAACCGTTTTTATTGTAGCATGTGAGAGTTTTACACTGTAGCAACTTTTTTCTTTTTTACTGTAGCATGTGAAAGCTTTATACTGTTCATAACTGAGTTTGTAATGTGAACCATCCTTAGCCAAACACCCTATAGTTTATGAAAAAAATAAAAATAAAAATGACTTTTACTATGGATAATGATTCAAATCGTGTAAAATTGAAGAAGAGGGCAAAGTTTGAATTTTGAGTGGTTTAGTCGGTTTTAACAGTCTCATAAGATTTAAATTACCTCAATTATTGCTCCATCAAACACTGATTTAAACTACTTTTATAATTTGAATTGGTCTAAACCAATGCACCAAACTCCACATAAGTTTCTTAAGAATTAATCATTGTTAAATGTCCTAAATATTAAGTATCATTAATTAATCCGTGAGGTCAATGATTCGTTCATTATTGACTACAAAAACTAGAATGCATGCGTTTTTTTTCCTGCTGACTCTTGTCGTTTCTGTCGGCCTCCAGCGTCTAGGGACCAGTCTCCTCCATCCTGATAAGCCTCCATCATGCTAACAAAACTATATAGAGTTTACTTTTTTTTTTTCCCCAAAAAATAATAATAAAAATAAAATAAACCGAGTTCAAGATCTTTACCAAATCATCATCAAAGAAAAGCAGAAAGAGATTGGCAAAATAATAAAGACTACTTATGTCACGCTGCTGAGACCACATGATTAGAACAAACAGCCCAAAAGAGGCTTTGCCAAAAGTTTTTAGTTATTATGCCCACTTCTACTAATAATTAAAATAGATCAAATTCCTATTCGGCATTTCTGATCTCAATTCAAGCGCAGACACAATATTGTGCTTCTAAGCGTCCCTATAACTAGTTTAACAAAGAGAATATACATCGGAGAGGAAGATTCTCATTTTGGTTTAAGGGCAAGTTGGTGTAATTTTCTAATTATTCTGGTGAATCTTTCAACGTGATTAAAAAGTGCATGCCAACTATGGATTATTTAAAAGCAATAAGCAACTTGAGGAGATCATGGTACTCAAGAGTATTAACAATGTGAACAATTATATAAGGCACCAATAATTGATGCTAAACACCATCCACTAATAAATGATGAGATCCTACAACATGGGACCGACAGATGGAACCCACTTGTTATAATAAGTTGTGGTTTCAACGCCAATATAGTTTACAAACAATTTTGTGATAATATAAACAAGTATTATAAAGGTCGACCTCAATTTTAGTTTTACGGGTTATATTTTGCCCTATCATGTTTATAGATGTCCCTAACCAATTACGATTTAGTGGTTATATTAATTTGCCATGGATTGATATTTACTACATGTAGAGAAACCAATTCAATTGTTTTTTAACATGCTTTCTAAATTAAAAAAAAAATGTTTTAGACCAAAGTACCTCTCTCCAAATAGCTTACCATTCGATCAGAAAATCAATGATAGCACTTTTGAGGGAACAGTGGTTGCCAAAACTTATAGTTGCATGGTGGGCTCCTAACACTTACCTCAATTGTATACTAATCGGAACTGTAAATTATCAAAAATAGGATACTTGCGCTCATAGGTTGATTATCGCATGTTGTCATAATTTTTAGTATCGCAAAGGATACCTCCTAGTATCATCGTAGGACACCAAAATTCTGAGCCGAATCCACCAAACAAACGGGCCCTTGTGTTTTGGCATTTCTTTGAGCCCAATAGAGTGACTCACTTTACAAACTTACCCAAAGTAATCCAACCCACCAAAGGATGTTTGGAAATGTAACTCAAACGAACTATTAACATTATAAAGCTTTCATATACTACAGTAAAAAACTACAGTATAAATCTCTTATATTTTACATTTCTTAAACTTAAACTGATGGTTTAAACTACTCTCTCAAACACCTTATATGTCTCAGCGCCTAACTTTGACTAAGCTTTTTTTTAGAACTTCAATTATAATCGACGTTTTAAGTTTAAGAACTGTAGCATATAAAAACTTTATACTATAGTAATTTTTTATTTTTTAATATACCTGTTGAGAGTTTTATAATGCTTACAAGTTGTAACCGATAGATTAAACATGAAGTTCCAAATCCTTTCAGCGAAGAAACAAATCGTAAACCCAATTTAACTACATCATACGCACCTGTCTCGCGTTGGGCAGATCCAACCAGCATGGATCCCAAACTTTAGATCCATTTCGCTTTGCGTGGAATATCTAATGGAATTCTTCTCGCTAAAAAGGCATATAAAATTTATGTCCTTGTTTTCTTTTATTACATATCAACTTCATAAGGAGACTTCCAAAAAGCAACACAAAACTAAAAACGTGAATTTAAAATAACAGATTTCCTATTTTATTCTTTCTATGTTTTTGTGTAGTAAAAAAAAGTTTTTGATAGCAAATTGTAATAGAAGTGAGGGAAAAAAAAGCAAATTTATGTTTGGAAAAATACCAAATCTTATAAATTTTAGTTTAAACCGGTAAACCAAACAAGTTAAGCTTCATATATCATTTTCTTTGTTTTTGGAACATAAATCTTGTAATTGCAAGCACAGTTTTAATCAAATTTATAGGCTACTTAAAAAAAAGAAAGATTGAGTAGCTTTTTACACCAGACAGTTGCCTAGAATGAATATATATATATATATATATATATAT
>CAMOHE010043291.1:41266-52313 GCA_946598075.1 Artocarpus hirsutus | reverse complement strand
CTTTGGGAAAGTGAGACTCGTGGTCTTGACGGCAACGCAAAGCAGTGGCAGCGACGATCGTTCAGTGGTCTAGAGATAATACCTTTTGGGAAATTGATATGTTTGAGTATTAATTTTGAAGTTTTGGTTTTGGATATTGGAGTATCGAAGTTTGTTTTTTTTTTTTTTGTTTTTTTTTTTTTGAGAAGAAAGAATTGATATAGAGAAATTGAAGAAAAAAAAAATAGTTTTCCCAAGGCGATTCACCTTCGGGCTAAACCAAAAAAGGGCTCTGAAACCATGAAAAGAAAGAAGAATTGTATTGAGAAGAAAGAAGAATTGTATTTCTTGTCTGTGATTACAAGAAGGCTTAGAGCCTTTATATAGGAATTACAAGAGAAGTCAAAGGAGAAAAACAAGCTGTGTGACAGCCTGTGTGACAGCTTGACTATACATTACAGCCTGTGTGATTGACAGCCTGTGTGACAGCCTGACTATATAGCCTGTGTGATTGAGCTATATTAATACCAAAATTCTCTCACTTTCTATAATTATTATATTAACATTAACACACCAAATTGTCTTACTTTCTATACTTATTACTTTCTATATTAACATTAACAATGAAAACAATAAACATCCAAACAGAATGATCATAATTAAGATAAATTAACTTAAAATATATGGTGTACAAAAGCAGCTGAAGAGTGCATTGCAGTCAAAAATATGAATAAATAAGGATCATATATTTGCTAGGTTTATATATTCCAAGGCTCTATAAGTCCTTTATTTAAATATTTGCTTGTAGAACTTTAGAAAAGATCAATACTTCTTGGAGAAAAAAAGGGGTGTAGCTAATGACGAATAAGATCATTAACATAATTTTGGCAAAACGAAGTACTTAAGACAATTTAATTATGGGAAGGAGGATGCGTTCTTGGTCGAGCATAATCGGAATAAAACCCCGGATTTTTGTCCTTAAAATGGCTGTTCTTATTTTCTAATTGCTTCTTGGAGGGTACACGCCAAGAAAAATAAACAAGAGGCTTCTTTCTTAGAACACCACCTGAGAATTTTCCTCTTGAGAATCCTTTCTTTGAGTGTTCTTGAATCATAACGAAATGGCGCCCTTGATAAACGCCATGATCATCAACACTATCTCCTCCTTGATTACCTGACTCCATTTGATGATGAACCTTTTCCACAACTGGTGACACACCCTGAACATGTACATATCATTTCAAGATCAGTTTTTGGGATTGGTAAAAAAAGAAAAAAAAAACTGAAGATTAAGGAAATTAATGAACAATATTAGTAAAAAAATAAACTAATTAATTAACGGATTAACCTTGTAGCAGTCCTCGATATGCCGAGCCTTACTAGAGTATTCTTGCTTGGAGAGACACAAGAGTAAGATCATGAAGAAACAAGATACAATCGACATGACGAGATTGGTTATAAGTGCTTGCTCAAGTGAAGAGTAAATTTAGGTTTGTAATGTAAAATGTGTGTATAATAAGATGCTCAAATTATAAGCAGAGCATATCATATAAAAGCTTTGATTATAAGAGCACAAAAGATGTACATGAAGAGTACATTCAAGTGAAAGTGACTACTGATGGGACTGATCATGAAGAAGGAAAACGATAAGCGAACAAGGGCCCTCAAATGTTGATCATACAATATTCTAGCTAGCTTTTACCAACCGTCAAAAAGAAAGGATCACAGTGTATATAGCTACAGCCATATGACTATAATATATATATATATATATATGTATATAATATCATTTAAGCTTTTTTGGTATATATATGGAGATTAGGAGAAGATTTAGCCTCTGATTAGTGATCAGATTTGAATTCTCAAGTCATACAATTAAACATTCTATTAAACTAGCTAGCTAGCATTATAATTTATCACATAATATGTTACGAAATTAAGTATAATATATATATATAGGACGCATGCTTCCTTTGGTTACGGAGAAGAGAATTAGGATTTTGTCTCTTTTGACAAGTTCTCTTGAACTAATATTGAAACGTCATGGTGATTTGTGCCAAAAAAAAAGATTAGTTGACTAGACCTTAAGAATACTCACATTAGAAAAACCGTATTTAGACCCTAAGAGTATTTTATGATGCAATTTCCAATGTGAATTAGGTTTCTTTCTTCATGGGGGCACATTAAATACCAAAATTTAGGGGCATTTGGAAACACAAGAAGATGTGCAAATGGAAAAATAATAACCATAGAAAATTAATCGGTTAAGAAGATCGGAAAACTGTTCCCTAAAGTGAAAGTTACCATGGAAGAAAACAAATGTAGGATTACAAGGCTAGCCAAGACAGATCTGCTTGTTTGTTTCTGTTGAAATTCTTAAAATCTTGCCGTTGGCTTTCATGCTTGTGGCTCCGTGTTTGTTGCTTTTCTCCACCTAATTAATCCCCTATATCGAGTACAACTTCATTTTGATACAATTATTTTATTCAGTGACTAACTTCATATAAAATAATAGCCTTAGAGGTTATACAATTGCAATAAAAACGTGAAAGATAAATTGATGGAAGCTCATTCTATGAATATAATAACACAAGAAAATATGTATAGCTGAATATTAATTTGAATTTGAGTTGATGTTCTCTCAGTTTGCTTGGGAGAAATTAACCCTACTTGTATACTCAGTTGAGTTGTCAAATTAAGAATGGTAACGTGTTTGTCATGCGTGTTCGTAATGAACCAAAATAATCTTTCAAACACGTGAGCTTTTAATTAGCACCTATACGAAACCACAACAGAAAGCATTGAAAGGTTGAATTTGTAACTTCATATATGATATATATACATAAAGATCGAACAAAAACTATTCTCATTTATTTTTAAAGAACAAAGGGTGTTTGGTAAGTGTTTTTTAAGAACAGTTTTTAAAAATCCAATAAACATGATTATTTTTAAAAACATGATTGGATAGAGAATTTCAAATAACATATTCTTTGACTTTCAATGGAGGTCCAGGTTGGAATCGGGCTATAGGCAAGTATACGGCTCGTGTCAAGGCCGAACCCAGTCAAAGTTGGGCTTTGGATTAGAGCATGATCTGAATTAGGGTTATATCCTAGTTTGATCTTGAACCAAGGCCGAGATTGACGTGAATGTTTAGGAAGGGTTTGAGGTTGATGCTAGGGACAGGAAGGGCTTAGTCTATGTCAGTGCCGACACTAACTTGTTAACCAAACACCTAAGTGACAACTACAGTCTGTTGATCTAACCCTGATGCATCGATACGACCAACCGCACCAATCTTTACTTGTCAATTCCAACCCCCGGTGCCCTCCAATGAATATATCCTACTTGGTCTAACCTTAATATCAATCATGGCGTATCAACTCTAACATTGACCCACTGATCGACTGTTCTAACTTCGATGGTGCTCGTGTCTCTTTGGCTCAATCCTAACCTTGAACCTAGTGCCAACCTCAATGCAAAACCTAGTCCATTGGTCCAACTCTAATGGGGGTCAATGCCAAGGCTAGGTTCGATTCTAAAGTTGGTGTCAAGACAGGGTCTAGTCAAGTGGCCTAGGCAGACGTGCGTAATATACGTATTATACTTCTATATATTTAGTGGCCATTTCTATGATACAACAAGAGTTTTAATACTTCACACACGTGGTAGTTTATGGTGAAAACTGTTTGAGTTAACCAGTGTAATCGGATAATGTCGTGGTTTTGCTACCGTATGTAATGTATTTTGGTTAATAGATGAAACATATGAGGGCATAATTGTCATTATGTATATATTTTAATATATATTGATATATCTTTTGTCAGAGAATTTAATTGAAAGTGTGACATGGTAACATGTAAAAGAGTAGGAGTAACCCTTAATGGTTATGAGCGTAGCATTTTCATAGTCAAATTTAAAAATTTATAACTTCTTTGTTTCAAATCCGGTTGAAGGGAATCTTTTTCTTATGCGTCCAGTGCAAAAAAATGAACAAAACTAGATACATATAGTCTATAGGTAATTCTTCCATAAGCATCATGTTTTTCTTAGATTTGTTATCCACCACTTATCTTTTGAAATGATTGTTTTCAACACTAAACGTAGATTTTGGTTTTGGATTCTTCTCCGGTGATAAGAATGACATAACATCTTGCACATTTTTTCAGCTTGTTAGATTTACTCAAAGCCACTTTTTTCTCTAAATATAATGATAGAAAAAGAAAAACATATCAATACGTTACTTTTTTAATATCAACCGAAGAAATCTCATTTGATTTTTATTTGCATTTTAAAGAATAGTTTATCTGATTATTCAAATAATGGTTAAGATACAGTTTAAATAATTCAAGTAATTTGTTTAGTACTTAATTGAAATATGTGGTCATAGCTTTTTTTTTCTCTTTTTCCTTATTGCAAATGTTTTTGTGTCGTCCGGATAGTGAAGTTTGTGGTTTGTTAACATTTTTAAAGTTAAAAACCTTTAGTGTTTCTAAGAAATCTTTCAAAACATCAATGTCTGTAGATATTTTGATAAATTATATGGATATGGCTTTTTTCATCTTTTCGCTTCAAATATATAGGAAGAAGAATAGTCTCGATCTGGAAGAAAGAAGTTTGACATTTTAAAGCTTCACTGTTTATAGAGGTAGGAGAGAGGAAACAAGAAAAAGACCAACAAGTACGTGTTACTGAGTTAAAAACTACATATTACTATCCTTTGATTATGTGTTATTGCCAAGAGATAACCGGTTTAACATAAAAACAAGTTTTATGTCACATCAATACCCTTCCATAATTATAGACCGTTGAGATCAAACTGGACAGTATTAAAAGATTGAATTTTTGAACCTTCCAAAGTACGATGATGTACCATACAAAGGCCCTATATTTATTAAGAATTATTTTCATAATACTCTAAGAGCAACAAAGATGTTGTTCGCCAATTTTCTTTTTCTTGTAACTTTTTGTAATGATATTAAAAATTGATTAAAAAAAGAAAATGGGACTGGGTGCTTTTTTTAATGACTTTTTTAGAATAAATAACCATAATTTTTTAAATTAAACAGATGACTGTTTATTAGTATTAAATTGAGTTCATATGATAAGCTCGAAAGTTAAATTCGATGAACTTTAGTTGGTCACTGATAAACTCGCCATCATTTATTTCTATATCCTTAAAAAAAAAAAAAAAAAAGAAAAGAAAGAAAAGGTATCATTCCAAGCAAAGATCACATAGGCCATGGTTTAAGACAATGAAAAAAAAAAAGGTCAAGAGTGTGAGGGAGACTCTAACAGACATCACAGCTGTGGAGCACTGAACAAATAACCTTTTTTTTTGGCAACACCATAACGAACCAGCTAGGACTCTTTCCGAGACAATTTGAGCATATTGAAAGAAGTCAAAAGTGGAAAACGTGTTGCAGTTTTGTATTAACCGATTCAAGTTTGACGTGTCACGGTTTTTGAGCATGTGTGCATCTCTTGACGGAAAAGGCTGCGCGACAAAACAGCTTAGAAGCTCGTGTTTGACCATGAAAGCAACTCCCAACTCCAACTCCTGTCTTCTGAAACCTCGGCACTGTCTTGCTTCGGCCGGCGCCCTTGTCTCTACGTTTGGTGTTTATGATAAAGTGCCCACGTTCCTATCACCTGTTTTGAATAAAAACTACGGCTTAGTGCTGTCTCCTGTTCAGTCAAAAGTAAAGATTCGTCTCCGGTGGCATTCTCACCGTTGATGCATATTTTCAAAGCATTAAATCTATCAAAATCATTTTTTTAACTGAAAAATAGATATCTATCTATAGAATATTTTTTCAGTACTAAGCAAAAATATCTATTAACCAATAGTAGAAGATTTTTTCTTTTTTTTTTGGGGAAGCCATGCATTGTAGCAAAACATTATCCAAGTATTGTAATCCTTCAGTATTTTCAGATTAGCTATTCAGACTCTTACAAACAGATGAATTCAATCTTCTCCAACTTTTATGCCTCATAACTTGTAGAATGTGTAATACAAGATGCAATCCACTTAAAAATGGAACACGTGGCTGAATCAGAAACTATACACTGTGTTGAACTTGAATGTTACGCGGGGATTTATTTTTCACGGCGAGTCCAAAAGGGAGGGTACAAAAGAGAGCTGTTGTCACGCCCCGAAGTACGGGATGTGACTTGATAGATTAATTAGGTTAATTAAGTGGGAATTTAGTTAAAAATTAGGTTTTTGAAATTAAATTTATAAAATAAAAATGTGATGATTTTAAAATCGTTTATTTAAAACAAACAGTTATAATATTTAAACAAATGAAATAATAAAATAAAATAAACAATAAGGAAAACAATAAAAATAATTAAAATATAGGATGAGGCGAGAATAGGTCCCACTGGCCCACCTCTTATGCACACACACAGCACTGACAATATTGTAATACAACCACAGTACAGAATAAAAGAGAAAGTTAAGAATTTACATGCCTCGAATTGCTATACTACAACTACCCAAATCTTCTACTGGTCGTAAGTCTGGACAGCAAACTCTTCTCCGATCCTAAGCTGATATTCACCTATGGGGTAAGATTTTTAAAACAAATAAAACGTGAGCGAAAGGCTCAGTAGGACTATATTTTGAAAATATCTAACTTTAAAAAAATTTCATTAATCAAATAAATACATAGAAAACGAACTAGAGTAAATAAATAATTAGATGAAAATTTAATAAAAAACTTTATCTTACCAAAACAGTTTAAATAGGTCGACCAGAAAAAAATACCATTTTCTTTTCCCTAGGCAAACCATATGTAATTCACCATCGAAGTGGCCTAGCTGGGTTTTGGGACCTGCCCCAAGGTCGCGCAATACACGACCCGATCTCTGATATGACATCATGGCCCAAAATATATATATATATATATATATCTTTTCATGATTATTAAAATCTCTTTTTACCAAATACAATCATTTACATTCATTATGAGGTTTATTATGAAATCCACCTCAATTCTACTGTTTGTAAAATCAGTCAACAAAAATGTATTTTCAACCAATCATTTGAAAATATTTTTATTAAAACTCTTTTGAGGCCAAAACATTTAAAACTGGCTTCCAAAGAAGGGGTAGAAGTCCTACCTCAATACTCATGCCGGTGTCCGACACTGTAATCCCGGTCCACTATACGTTAGCTCTGCAGATCCATGCAAAACCTTGAATACAAACTAGGTCTATTAATATCTAACCTGAGATATCCTAGGTTATTAAATCTCCTCATGGTGTCTTAGTGTGCCATTTAGGTTTATAAAATCATTTTATAAAGTTGAAATTTCAATCGGGATTCAAAATAATGAACGGGTAAAAAATCACAAAATTTCATTATGTCCGGTCGGCCTGGTTCTGCCGGCTGAACTGCACAGTTCGGCCTTCTGAAGGTCCAAGTCCGGTTGACCGAATTTTCCCAGGTTCGGCCTGCCGGTCAGATGAATCCGACCTACCGAACACGAAGTTTGGCCTGCCAATCTGAAAAATTTTTAGAATTTTTCAGGCACGAGTCTCGGTCTCCCCGAGCCCAAATCTTCAATTTCAACCTGTTTTCTCAATTCTCAGGCATGGGTAATGGTCATAAACAATAGAAAAACATAGTATGTTACTTTTTAATACATTAAAACTAATTTTAAACAAAATTTTTTGAAAAATCCGAAAATAGAAAAAAATACAGAAAAATAAAAAATCTTGATTTAATTCTGCTTTTGATGAAACAAAGTTTCTATTCTAGTTAATCTAAGCTCATCTAACCTAGATGGAAGGTTTTCTAAGCTTATAAAAGCTTAGATTTCAAAATGCAAGAAAAATTAAAAAATTGAAAAAAGTTTTAAAATTTTAAAAACTAACCTTGAACTAAGCTTTGATTCGAGTTTGTGGTTGCTCAATCGCGTTCCCGAGCCTTCAATCCACAATCTCGAAGCTTGAAATCAAATTTTGTTACAAAATTTTAGAGAGAGATTGAGAGAGAATGAGAGAAACCGTGAGGGAGAGTGAGAGAGAGACACAGGCGAGAGAGAGAGGAGAGAAAATGAGTGAAATTCAGAAAGAGAGAGAGATGAGATATAAATAGTGGACGAGAGAGAAAATTAGTTGCACAAATCTATGTGCAACAACACATTGTTTTCAAATAAAAGCTACTTAGTATTTAACAAATCATTTTATTAAAAATCTAAAATAACAATTGAAATTAATCAAGAATAATTAAAAATTATTAAAATAATCAAAAGTATTATAAGTTTAGAAATTTCACAAAATGATCAAATTAAATTTAAAATATTCATTATGACACAATAATCTACCATTCTACACATTAATAACATTTAATAAATTTCGAGGTGTTACAGCTGTAGTTGTGCATCTTTCCCTTTTATCCTTTAGTACAAGTGATCAAGTGAGCTGCCTCTATATACAGGGTATAAAGCTCATCAATAGAAGCAAAAAAGAAAGACAACTCAAACAACTTCCAATGACCAATGGTACTTGCTGATTTTTTAAGCATTATGCATTTGTCACATTTGGAGAAGGTTATTCACAGTTACCAGTGCCGAATTTGTTCGCTGCAAATCCTGAAAAATACAACATATCAAATCTTTAAAGAGAGAAAAAAAAAAAAAGAAAGAAAGAAAGAAAGAAAGAAAGGCAAACTGAGCAATAATAAGACATAACATAATTAATCCAATGAAAAGCAACTAAAGAATTAAAATACTCGTGGAGACTATACAGCTACCCTCAAGGGTGGAGCTAGAAATTTTTTTCCATCAAGTACTTTGAAAGAATCAGGCGTAACTTTTATTAATTAGGAAGGAATAGTTATTATTATTTGATTTCATAAAGTGGGAACATATCTGAATATTAGGGGAAAAAAATAGGAATGATCTGCATGGGGCATGTGCCTGCAGTCAGTAACATTGGGCCCTGCCACTGGCTATCCTATACGACCACATAATTAGCAATCCAGATATGCGGCCAAAAAATTGAAGATTTCTATACACACGAGTCTTGTCAGAATTAGAAACTTCACCTGAAAAATTATGTCATCTGGGATGTGCGGAAGAACCTCGCGCACAGTCTCTGCCATGGCAAGTATGTTTGCTATATTGTCATTTGAAGTCCGCGAGGTAGTCCTGATATGTACACCACCCGCTCCTCTGGGGCGTCTACCACCTGCAGCGGGAGGAATAGGTTGACCAGTTGTGGCAGCCTGAGAGGGATTCATAGGCCATAGGCTCCAGGGAGAATCTTCAAGGGCAGTCTGTGCATAAGTTTCCCCAACAGAGGCAAGATGCCGCATCATCATCTGCACTCTCCCTAGTCCCACTGATGAAATACCATTTGACGGACCAGCTCCATCAACTCCTTGACCCGGCCAAGTATGCAACCAACTTGAATCCAATCCTGCACTCCTATGAAGCAAAGGAGAAAAAACTTGTTAAGAAAACAGGGAGGGAAAAAAAGAGTGACGCATTGAATAGCATGAAAATTAGAACTATGTTGAAGGGGACGGCATTTTCTATCTTGTTAAAATGAAACTGTTTGTGGAAATATTTTTGCGGTTATTTTAGATTGGACATGATTTTAAGGATGGTCAAACTTTCTAAACAAATGGCTCGTAAAACCAGTCAGCATGACAGGCATCAAGAGTGATATCTCTCCTGGTAGAAGTCTCAAGTTAAAGACTTATCCACCCAATCAAGTTTAGCATTCCACTGGAGAATGAATAAAAGCCATTATAAGAGTCAAAAGTGACAAAAGAGTCCAACTTAGCTGATGGTGGAAACCAAAAAGTGTTTGTTTTTTTTTTTTTTTTTAAAGAAAAAGAATGAAAAAAAAAGAGATGACCAAAACATACAATTGGTGTGCTTTAGGGCCTTTGTAACGGCCTTTTTCACAAATAAGCAGATAGGTGATCATATTTCACGGCAGGCAAATTAAACTACATTGAGGAAAAGAAGTAAGGAAGTGAACCTCCAAGGACCACTTTCTGTGGTATTCTGCATCTGATTGGGCAAGACTCCTGTAGGCAAAATATTTCCAGAAGTGTTTTGTCGATTGAGACCTGAACTTATTTGACGAGCAAGCTGTTCATCACTTAGAACTTCAGCATTTCGCGGATTAGCCTCATCTTCAGATCTGCCCATAAAAAGAGGCTTTCGACAAGTTGGACATGCATAAAACTCATTTAGACCCTGATCCAACCTGCCAATATTTTACTAATTTCATCACTACAACACACTATAAGATGATTAAACAGAAACAAAAGCAGCAAAAGTAGCTAAGAAACAAATAATATGATCATACCAAGATCTTAAACATGCAAGATGAAAAAGATGATTGCAGTGTAGCTTCTTTGCCTTGGCCATGGGTTCCTATCGATTTCCCAGTTCATTAGATTGAGATCAAGTGAAAAATTAAATGGAAAGCAATTAATAAGCATACCCGACAAATGGCACATTCATCATCATATGCTCGAAGCTCTTCAGACGTTGCATCTGGAAGCGCTGCATGAAGGGCGCCTAGAGCCTTCCTCAACTTTCTAAATCCTTTTGCGCGCTTTACAATTGCACTCAACAAGGCCTGATCAGAAGCAATGAATTAAAAGAATGTGAAACTAAGATGTTAGGAATTGAAATTAGAGTCCAGCGTTTGCACGTATGTTTCGGAAAAGGACAGCATCCACTAGATGGAATGCCATGTAGCCACCATATATGCAAATAATGACCAAGAGCCATTAACATGATAAAATTAGTGAATACTAAGATGTTAGGAATCGAAATTAGAGTGCAGCATTTACACGTATGTTTAGGAAAAGGACTGCATCCACTAGATGGAATGCCATGCCATGTAGCCACCATATATGCAAATAATGACCAAGAGCCATTAACATGATAAAATTAGTGAATACTAAGATGTTAGGAATCGAAATTAGAGTGCAGCATTTACACGTATGTTTAGGAAAAGGACTGCATCCACTAGATGGAATGCCATGCCATGTAGCCACCATATATGCAAATAATGACCAAGAGCCATTAAC